>PVJS01017459.1:0-36142 GCA_004027185.1 Glis glis
CCTCCGCAACTTCATGAGACCCGGTTTCAAAATAAAGTATAAAAAAATAGGGCCGGGGGCGTAGCGCGGAGGTAGAATGTCCCTGCGTTCAATCCCCGGTACCGCAAAAAAAAAAAAAATCATGATATTATTTTATAAGATAAAAATTACCAATAATACTATGTATTGGTAAGTAGGTTGAGCAACTGGAATTTTCATACATTGATGGCAGAAATACAAAATGGTAGAGTCATTTTGGAAAACAGTTGGACAATTTCTTATAAAATTAAATATATAATTGTCATAAAACTGAGAAATTAAACTCCTAGTATATTGCCCAAGAGGGAGAGAAATGCATTAAAACCCTCCTATTGGCTTTATCTAGACTATCAAAAAATAAAATAATACGAATGTTCTTTAGCAGCTGAATAGAAAAATTATGTTAAATCCATACAATGAAATCCAACTCAGACTATAATACACCAAAAAAGTATAAAAAAACAACACCCTCCCAAAAAAGGAAGAACAAAAAAGAAATCCAACTCAGAAATAGAATAAAAAAGAACTATTAATATACACAACAACATGGATTCATTGTAAACACATCATGCATCAAGCCAGATGCAAAAATTTCCATACTGTTCAATCTCATTTATATAATATTTTTAGAAAAGGCAAAACTACAGCAACAGAAAGCAGATCAGAGATCAGACCTAGATGGGCAATGGGAATGACTGCAAAAGGGCTCTAGGGTACTTTCAGGGAGAGGGAAATATTCTTTATCTTGAGTATGATCATGATTACAGATTACACAGTTTTATACATTTGCCAAACTTCATTGAACTATACCTTTAAAATAAGTTGATTTTTTTCTATTTTGTCATGCTTTAATACAGAAAATATAATGAATAAAAGAAAAATGAACTTTTCACTGTAGAACTACTATTAATATTTTTAGTAAACTTATAATTGAAGAATAGAATATTACAGAAAGTACAAAGTCAGTTTTCAACTCAATGAATTTTTACATTCTCACACATTATGACATAGATCGTTAAACAAAACATTACTAGTACCCTAGAAATATGCCTCATACCCCCTTGTAGGCAGTAACCCCAGTAATCATTCATATTGGAGCTTAACTTTGACTCTTTTTGAAACTTTTATATTTATATGTGGAATCACATGGAATTATTGATTCTATTTTTTCTTTTAAAAATGATAATGCATATTCATTGTACAATTTAATGGACTTCAATGTGATATTTTCATACCTAATATATCCACCTTCCTCTCTACCTTCCCTCATAGTCTCTTTTCTACTTTCAGGTCTTTTTTTTTTTTTTAATCTCCATGCATGAGAGAAAACATGAGACACCTATCTTTCTATGTCTGGCTTATTTTGCTTAACATGATGTCTTCTAGTTCCATCCACTTTCCTGCAAAGGACATGATTTAATGTGTGTGTGTGTGTGTGTGTGTGTGTGTGTGTGTGTGTAATATTTTCTTTATCCATCTGTTGATGGCCACCTAGGCTGATTCCATATCTTGTCTATTGTGAATAGTGCCACAATATATGTGGGGTATGCAGACTTGATTTGTATGCTGACTTGATTTCCTTGGGATAAAAGCTCAGGAAGTAGCTGTATTATATGGTAGTTCTATTTTTCATTTTTTGAGAAACCTCCATACTGTGTTTCATAGTGGGCTGTACTAATTTATGTTTCCATGTAAAGGGTTCCTTTAGGTGTATAAGGGTTCCTTTTTCTCCACATCCTCACCAGCATTTCTTTTCTAATCTTTTTTTGACACTAGCCATTCTGACTAGAGTGAGATGAAATTTCAGTGTAGTTTGGATTTGCATTTTCCTGATGGCTAAAGACATTGAGCATTTAAAAATATTTTTATTGGCCGTTTGTACTTCTTCTCTGAGGTGTCCAGATCATTTGCCCACTTTTGACTAGATTATTTTTTTTAACTTTATTTTACTGGTGTATTGCAGTCATACATGGTGATGAGGTTCAGAGTGATAGAGGCATACATACACATAGCACTTGGTGAGCTCTTTCCCAGTTCCCACTCCACCCCATCCCCCCCCACTTCCCCTTGTACGACATTGTGATTGGCTTTGATAAGTTTGTGTATGTACATCATGTCCATTGAGGTGTTTTCCTCTCCAAGTCTTCCTCCTCCCTTCCATCTCCCTCAGTTACGTCCCCCCCCCTCACTCTACTAAGGTTTCTCCTCCTTTGTCTGGAATCCCTCCTGTGTCCCAGTTTCTCCCTAGCTTTCACATATGAGGGAAAACATCTGACCTTTCACTTTTTTGTGACTGACTAATCTCACTTAGCGTAGTATTCTCCAGGTCCATCCATTTCCCTGAAAATGACATAATCTTGTTCTTCTTTATGGCTGAGTAGAATTCCATTGTGTGCATATCCCATAATTTCATAATCCGTTCATCTGTTGATGGAAACCTAGGCTGGTTCCATAGTTTGGCAATTATGAATTGTGCTGCTATGACCATAGATATGCTTACATTACTATGGTAGTCTGGTTGAAGTTCTTTTGGGTAGATACCCAGGAGTAGTATAGCTGAGTCATATGGTAGGTTCATTTGTTCTTTTGTTAAATTGTTTGAGCTTTGTAATATATTGTGGATATTCATTCTCTGTCAGCTGAATAGTTAAGCAAAGCTTTTCTCTTATTCTGTAGGTTATCTTTTCACTCTTGATTTCTTTACTGAGCAGAAGATTTTCATTTTGATGTAATCCCATTTGTCCATTCTTGCTCTTGTTTCCTGAGCTATTGGAGTCCTATTCACAAATCACTGACTGTGTCAATATCTTACAGTGTTTTCCCTATGCTTTCTTATGATAGTTTCAAAGTTTCAGGTCTTAAAGTAAGGTCTTTGGACCATTATGAGCTAACTTTTGTATAGGGTAAGAGACTTATGCATTCCGGGTCTTCTATTCTATTCCATTGGTCTACCTATCTGTTTTAATAAAAATACCATGCTGTTTTTGTCACAATGACTTGGTAGTATATTTTGAAATTAGGTATTGTGATGACTATAGCATTTCTCTTTTTGCTCAGAACTTCTTTGACTTTTTGGGGTTTACTGTGGTTCCATATGAATTAAAATTTTTTTCTAGTTCTGTGAGGAATCTCATTAGTATTTTGATAGGGACCGCATTAAATCTGTAGATCACTTTTGGTAGTGTGGCCATTTTAACAATATTAATTTTCCAGTCCAGGAACATAGGAGGTCTTCTCATCTTCTAGTGTCTTCTTCAATTTTCTTCTTCGGTGTTTTGTAATTTTCATCATAGAGGTATTTCACCTCCTTAGTTAGGTTTATTCATAGGTCATTTTTTGAGGCTATTGTGAAAGGGATTGCTTTCTTGATTTCTTTCTGAGCTCATTGTTGGTGTATAAAAAATCTGTTGGTTTTTGTTTATTGATTTTGTATCCTGCTACTTTGCTGAATTTATTAGTTTTAAGAGTCTTTTGGTAGAGTCTTTGGGGTTTTCTAAGTATAAAATTATATCATTTGACTTCCCTTTTCCCCATTTGTATTGCTTTTTATCCTTTCTCTTGCACAATTGCTCTGGTCACAATTTATATATCGAATGAGATGCCCTTGTCTTTTTGTTTTGTTTTGTTTTGTTTTTCTTTGTATTGGGGATTGAACCCAGGATCATTTTACCTCTTAGGTACACCTCCAGACCTTTTTTATATTTTTTTGTTTTGGAATAGGATTTTGCTTAGTTGTTGAGATTTTCACTAAGTTGCTGAGGCTAGTCTTAAACCTGCAATCCTCCTATCTCAGCCTCCCAAGTACTGGGATTACAGGAATAGGCCACTATGCCCAGCTCCTTGTCTTGTTTTTGATTTTAGAGAAAATGCTTTCAGTTTTCTTATTCAGTATGATGTTGGCTATGGGTTTGTCATATATAGCCTTTATTATATTGAGGTATTTTTCCTCCTATACGAACTTTATTCGGGGATTTTAACATGACAGGATGTTCAGTGTTATTAAAGGCTTTTTCCATATCTATTGAAATGATATTTCTCATTTGCTTATCTACTCTTCCAGTGAGATTTTTGCTTTTTCATTATTTTAGTATCTCCTGTAATGCTTGTTTATTTATTAAAAGGAAAGGAAAATAAAAATATATATGTTATAGTTTGTATCTGGAATGTTCCCCAGAAGTTCATGTATTGAAGACTTGGTCCCTGTTATCGTTTGGACATGGAATGTCCCCCAGAAAAGCTCACATGTTGACAAATGCAGAAATGTTCTGAGGTGAAATAACTAAATTAGGTCTCTAACAGCAACAATAGATAAATCCGTTCATGGATTAATAATATGAATGGATTTACTGCTGGGTGGTAACTGTAGGGAGGTAGGGTGTTACTAGAGGAGATAGGGTATGGCCCCCACTGGGGGTATGGCCTCAGGGACTGTACTTGTCTCTGGTCTGTCTGTCTGTCTGTCTCTCTCTCTGCTTCCTGTTACCCTGAATAGCTTTCCTTTGCCACGCCCATGATGTTTCTGCTTTGAAGCTGGCCAGCCATGGACTGAACTTCTGAAACCATGAGCCAAATAAACTTTTCCTCCTCTAAGTTATTCTCACCAGGTATTTTGGTAACAATGATGAAAAAGCTAACTAAAATAATCCCCAATGCAGTAATGTGGGTCATAGGTGGATTTCTTGGGAAGTGATTGGATTATGAAGGCTCTGACCTCCTCAGTGGACTAATCCACCAATAGATTGATAATTTGATGACATTAGTGTGAGATGACGGAAACTTTAGAAGGTAGGGCCTAGTTGTTAGATGTAGATTACTGGGGATATGCTCTAGAAGGGTGTTTATTATTCATATTTTTGGTCTTGCTCCTTTCTGGCTGGCATGAGGTGATTTGCCTTCCTCTGCCATGCCATTCTGCCCTGCTAGAGGCCTAAAACCTCTGAAACTGTGAGCCAAAATGTATTTCTTCCTTTAAGTTGTTCATCAGATATTTTGGTCACAGCAATGAAAAGCTGACAATATAAATACAAATATCCCAGCAATAATGAAATATAAGTATAAATACGAAAATCCCAGCAATAATGAAAAAATAATCATAAAAAATAAAAATTTTCTCTCTGCTGAGGTGCTCTGTTTCACAGGCGAGTGTGGACATTCACAACCTATGCTGATGGGCGCTTCTTTCCAAGTCTTCTTAGGCTCTATGCACCTTGGAGAAAGCAAAGTCTGGGGGTTATTGATCCCCTTCTTTCCTTTTTGGCACTCTCCAAGTGGCCGGTGGAAGTGGTTTGTGGCTGGTGTCAGAATACCTCTAAGCTGCTCTGCATGCCAGAGCAACCTAGAGCAGAACTTGGAGTTCCCCAGACAGATTTACCCTGGTATTATTTACCTTGTATACTCTCAAAATGAGGGCAGATGTTGACATTGCAGTGTGTTTGTAACCTAATGTAGATTGAAGAATTTATATGGTGCAGGTTACCACTAGCGCCTTTTGCGCTGTGTCCTCCAAGGCAGGGAGAGTCTATGGAGTCTCAACTCTACACTGGGTTGGGGTGGGCAGTGGGTCTGGCACAGTCCACCATCTCCACTCTGGTGTTCTGAGACTTAGCTTCTGCATGAAACCACATGGGACTTCTTATTACCCTAGACTCCTACAGTTGACTCCCCTGCCCTGCTGATTTTAAAGGGGAGGCATCATTTGTTCCCTTATGTGTCACAGTCTGGTTTCCTATCACCCAGAATTCTCAATGGGTTTAAGAGGCTTTCCCCCTGGGCTAAGCTCACTCTTGAATTCTCTACCCACTGAGTCAGTGAAGTAATATTGCCTGGAGGACCTATTTATAGGAAAATGCAGGAGTCTTTGACTCCCAGAGTGGTAAGCTCAGAGAAGACTTTTTCAAGGCAACTCCCTCTTTCAGCACCATGAGAAGAGATGAGAATTGCAGAGAACTTCTGAGCCAGTTTCCTACGCAGATTCTAGGTCTATTACCAGTTCATCTTCTGATTCACTATTCAAAGTCTCTGGGTTTCTGCAAATCTCTGTGTACTGTTAACTTTAGCATTCCTCCTCCTCAATATACAGCTGCTCTCCAATTGTTTTGATTTTATCTTGTGGAGAATCCTGTGAGTGCTAGGTACCTCCAGTCTGACATCTTAAATCCCTCGTCTGTATGGTTTTTTAGCTAAAATATACCCTTATGAGATTTACCTATATTGCACATAGTTTTAGTTCACTAATTATTATCATTTTATAGTTTTCCACTCCATGAATATGACATATTGTGTTGTTCAAAGTATTTATTATCTTTTTTTTGGTACTGGGGATTGGACCCAGGGACATTCTATCTCTGAGATACACCCTCAGCACTATTTTATTTTTTATTTTGAAACAGGGACTCACTAAGTTGCTGAGGGCCTCACTAAATTGCTGAGGCTGGCCTTGAACTTTAATCCTCCTTTCTCAGCTTTCCAAGTACTGGGATTATAGATCTGTGTCACCACACCTGTCTTAATTGTCCTTTTAATGCCCATGGAATCAGTAGTGATGGCCTTTTTTTTATTTCTGATATTGATAATTTGTATGTTTCTCTTTTCTCTTTATTTAGCTTGGCTAGGGGTTTGTAAATTTTATTGATTTTTTTAAGAACTAGATTTTTTTGCTACTCTTCTGTTGATAAGTTGTGTTTTTATTTTCATTAAGTTAAGCAACTATTTAAAATATTATAGAGATTTAATATTTGACCCATTTGTCATTTGGTTGTGTTTTGTTTAATTTCTCAATAACTTTTCTAGCTACTTTACTATTACTATTTTCCAATTTAATTTCATTGTGCTTTGAGAACATACTTTATGTGACTATTCTCTTAAATTTACTAAGGTATGCATTATGGTGAAGAATATGTTCTATGTTGGTGGATGTTGCATGTGAGCTTAATGAGAATGTGTATTCTACTGTTGTTAAATAAAGGCTTCTAGAAATATCAAGTAGATTAATAAAATTAAATTGATGGTGCTCTTCAGGTCAAGTATATCCTTACTAGTTTTCTGCCTGCTTAATCTATCATTTAATAAAAAAGGGTGAAGTCTGCTGTTATAATTGTAAATTTATTTGTCCTTGTGGTTCTATCAGTTTTTTCCCTCACATACTTTGATGTTCTATTTTTAATGTATTCACATTAGGGGTTATTATGTCTTTCTGGAGAAGTGACACTTAAGTCATTTTGTAATGTCCTTTATTTATAATAATTCTGCTAACCTGATGTCTGTTTTAATATAGCTACTCCAGGTTTTGGAGTAGTGCTCTAATATATCTACTCCAGATTTTGGTTAGGAAAGACATTGTGGATCTTCTTTCATCCCTTTACTTTTAACCTGTCCGTATCTTTATATTTAAAATAGGTTTCTTGTAGATAACATAGAGTTTCAACTTGGGTTTTTATCTACTCTGGAAATCTGTCTTTTAAATTATGTATTTATACCATTGATAACTAAAGCAATTATTGGTGTAGTTGTTTAATATCTGTATGTTTTTAATGGTTTTCTATTAGTCATCCTTATTAAATTTTGCTTTTTGCATTCCTTCTTTTTTGCCTGTTTTGGTTTTAATTGAACATTCTATATGAGTCTAATTTCTATTCTTTCTTAGCATATAAATTATATTTTAAAAATTTAAGTATTTGCTTTAGAGTTTTCAATATAAATGCACACCTAATATAAGTCTACTTTCAACTAACACTATATCATTTCATGGGTGGTGTAAATACGTTGTTCCAGAGTATTCTCAGTTCCCCTCAATTTCTTATGACATTCTTGTCATGCATTTCACTTATCCACATAATATCAATACCCAATATACTGTTAGTATTATTGCTTGGAACAGTTATGTGTTTGATCAGAATAAGAAAATATTTTATTAATTTATTCCTCCTCTTAAGCTCTTTCTGTCCTTACATAAATCCGAGTTCCTGATCTGTATCATTTTCCTTCCCTATGGAAAACTACTTTTAACATTTCTCCCAGGACAGGTCTACTACCAATGAATCCACTCAGTGTTATGTCTTAGGAAGTCTTTATTTTTGCTTCCCTTTTGAAGGATAAATTTTTGGGATATAAAATTCTAGGTTGGTGGGAGTTTCTTTCAACACTTTATTTCATTTCATTCTCTTCTTGCTTACATAGTATGTGACGAGAAGTCTGATGTAATTCTTATCCTTATTTCTCTGTAGGTACAGTGTTTTTTATCCCCCCACCCCGATTTCTATCCATCATTTCTCTTTGTCTTTGGTCTTCTGCAGTTTTAATATACCTAGGGGTATATGTGGGGGCATATGCGCACACATGTATGCATGTGTATAATTATTTTTTGTATTTATTCTGCTTGATTTTTTTAGTTCCCCAAATCTGTGGTTTGATGTCTGTCGTTAATTTTGAAAAATTATAGGCCTTTATTACAATATTTCTTTTATCCTCTCTTTTTTTCTTCTGGTATCCAAACTATGCATATGTTATATATTTTGAAAGGTATAATACCCCACAGTATTTATGGATGTCTTTTTATTCTCTTTTTTGTCTTTTTATTTTAATTTGGGAAGTTTCTATTAACATCTTCAAGTCTCTATCTCTGTCTGTCTCTCTTGTGTCTAGTTTCTTGTTGAACCCATCAAAGGCATTTTATATTTTATATACTGTAGTTACTATTTCCAGCATTTTCTCTTGATTTTTTTTAGAGTTTACATCTCTGCTTATGGTACCCATTTGTTATTTCATGTTGTTTACGTGTGTGTGTGTGTGTGTGTGTGTGTGTTGTACTGGGGAATGAACCCTCTGGCATTCTACCTCTGAGTTATACCCCCAGCCCCTTTTAATTTTTCTTTCAATTTCAAAACAGAGTTTTGCGAAGTTTCAGCATGCTGGCCTTGAACTTGCTCAACCTCCCAAATCGTGGAATTACAGGCATATGCCACCACACCTGGCTGCATGTTTACTTTTTTTAACTACATTTTTTAACATATTAATGATTGTTATATTAAATTGTCTGATAGTTCTAAATTCTTTGCCATCTCTGAGTCTAGTTCTAATGCTTGCTTTATCTTTTCAGACTGCATTTTTTCTAGCCTTTTATCATGACTTGTGATTTTTTTGTTGAAAGTTAGATATGATGGATCAAATAATGCAAACTGAGGTAAATAAGCCTTTATTGTAAGGTTTAATGCTAATTTGACTAGGAGTTGGGCTGTGTTTAATGTTTGCTATTGCTGTAGGTATGAGAAGTTTCATTTTCCTCGAGTATCCTCATGTTTGTCTCCCTTATTTTCTTTGGACATTCCTAATAACTCCTTAAGGTCTTTTTCTTGCAGCTCTTTCAGCTATTATTCACTATAATTATACTGCAGTCCTGTTGATGTGATGGTAGGGGAGGAGAAGCATTCTATAATTATTCGTCTTAGGCTTGAGTCCCTGGTCTGTGACCCTCACAAGTATTCATATGCTCCCCCTTTCTCCCACCACTCATTAGGAAAGCTAGAAAGGGCTGTGTTTGGGTAATTGCCCTAATTACCCTTCTCCTCAAGTCAGGTGAAGCCCTGGTAAAGTCTTTTTTCTTGCTCAGCAAGCTGTTGCTGTGTAGACCATTGTGGGCATACGTTTTTCTAAAAAATGGTTACTCTTCTCCTTCCATTAATATTGCCATGTGGGGATTTTTTGTTGTTGTTGTTAGGCTGTCCCCATGAGAACCTGATGAGTTTCTGAAGTTTATACCCATGCTTATGGAGTCCTTCAAGACTGACTTTCAGGAGTTTTTCACTCTCATGCTAAACAACACTTAGCCTCCAGCACTTCATTAAAGTTATCCTTTAACCACTCGTATAATTTTATGGTTCCAGGGGTTTATGCTCCAGGTAAGGTGATCTCAGATGTGATTCCCTCTTTTCACCTGTCTCCCCAGATTTTATGGTGGTGATAATTTTCCTGAAGACCTCAATTGAGGTCCAGAACATATTGTTGATGAGCCCAAAACATGTTTGTGTGTGTGTGTGTGTGTGTGTGTGTGTGTGTGTGTGGTACTAGGGATTAAACCCAGGGACATTCTGCCTCTGAGCTACACTCCAGTCCTATTTTATTTTTTATTTTGAAACAGGGCCTGGCTAAGGTGTGGAGGAGCTTGGTAAGTTGCTGAGGCTGGCCTTGAACCTGTAATCCTTCAGCCTCCCAGGTACTGGGATTACAATTGTATACCACCATGCCCGGCTTGATCTTTATTTTTATTTTTACTTTATTTTATTTATTCTTTTAGTGAGGAGGCTATGATGACTTTCAAGATTTTTAAATATCAGAGCTGAATCTGAAGTTCATATATAATAATTGCATTTATTTTTTCTTCTAACTTTTATACCAGAGTTTGCTTATTTAGGCTGTTTTAGGTGGCATAGGTTCGCCTAAGATCCTGGTTATAACAATTATGAATAAGTTAAAACCTGCAATTATTTTAAAACCTCTTTTTAATCTCAAATGTTTCTCAGTTTGGGTGGAAATCATATGGTGGCTCTTGCAATAACACCCTTGGGACTAATTAAGGACTTTGGTGACAAATGCAGTTGTTTTTGGCTCCTGCACACATCTAGTTTTGTTACTAGAAAGTTGTACATTACTTTTTACTTTCTTTATTTCCATAGTATCTCTCCCTCCTCATCATTTTCACTTTTGTTCTTTTCACAGAGATTTCTTATGGGGCAACTAAAATATGTTTTACACTGACAGTTGAAGACTCTCTTTGGTATTATAGCTAAACTCTAAGGCCTAAGATTTGAGAATGCCTAGCTCAACATGACTTAATTATTTGTTCTAAGAAATTCTTATCTAGAAATATATGTCTTGTAAATAAATAAGAAATGTCACTGTTTTTTATTTCCTAGGAAATTACTAATTTGTTCAAAAAAAGTATTGCCTAACATGGGCAAAGCACTTGCTTATCCAACAAGAGTTTATAATTATAAACTCACTTCAAAATCCTTGGCTTCTTTCTATATCTGTCAATCATAGACTGCCATTTATTGATTTGTCCAATCCTAATTAGTTCCCTACCATACACACACACACACACACACACACACACACACACACACACACACTTTTTTCCCCTGTGCTTTCCCTTCTGAGAACTAAGACTTTGTTGTTTATTTTGTCCCTTGTTGCAATAGGTTTAACCAACTTATCCTTATTTGATCTACACATTATTCTGAGGGTGTTGGACTTCTAATAGTGTTAGAATTTCTGGGACAAGTACATTGGTTATACTCCATTGTAATCCTTAACACAATTTATTCTCCTGAAAAACTAAACCAGTTAGAATAGACAGGCAATTTTTTTCTTTTGGTTTCTTTGCCTGCTTGTACCTGGCCCATATCCTTACTCTGCCAAGTCCCATCATAACAAATCATTGATTCTGACACTATCCCTATGAATTAAGAATATTCTTATCACAACTCTACAGGTAGAGAACTTGGGACAGAGGCTAATTGACTTGCTCAAGGTCATTAAGTAAACCAAAAGCTTGATTCCCTGCCCCATGCTCTGTGCCCCACATGTGATACCACTCTGCTTTGCCATCAATAAGCTATTGACCTCGTTTTCTTCATAGCTTGCAGAGGTATACTTTGTGTGATAATGTCATTTCTGTAGCTCATACCTGAATTACTTTCTGCCTGGCCAGCTTTGCAGTACTGCAATATTTTTAGAATATGGAAAAATATGCTGTAAAATGCTTTTTTTAAAAAATGACATAAGATGGAGATAGGAGAATTCTTATACTAAGTCTTGCAGTGTGTAGCTTCACAATATTAGAAAAAACTTGAATGGGTTTCAAAACTTAGCTTTTTTAAAATAATAGATAAGATCTACATAGTCAATGACACTACATTTCAAAAGGAAAATAGCTAAACAAATGCTTCTTTGTAATCTGGGGGAATGTAGTAAGTCATAAGTTATGCTGTAAACACGGTGATCTTCATGTAAACTCACTTGATTTAGTCAGAACATCCTGGAATTACAATTTCTATCCACCTCCATCCTGTCAATGTGTCTCCAAAAATGTCATGAATTGAGGTGGTTTGTGTTTCAGTGGCTTACACTTTTCTTTGCTTTAACTCTTCTTTCTTTACAGCTTAGAATAGTACTTACTATGAAGCTGCCATCATGACGTGTTTCTTTGTAGGCTACACCTGATTAAATAGATTGTTGTTGAAGTCTACTGAGGGCTTTGTCAGACTATCCACCTCAGAAAGTCTAAAGAGATAATAAGTGTTATTTGAATGAAGTTTTTGATGCTCTGAGAGGGGTAGTAAGAAAGAGCTTTCAGGGAGTCATAAGTGAGGTTACTAACCTCAAAAGAGTTCCTAAGAACCCTGAATAACTGCTCCCCAGCTAAAACAAGCATATGCTGGCCTCTTTACCCAGAACTCAATCAGGATGTAGTCACATGACTTGTTATGGAAATCTTGAAATTCCAGAAGTTTAGCCCATAATTAGGAACACCAATTCTTCCCCAGTGTATTCTTTTCTTTCTTTTGTTTTTTGAGACATGGTCTCACTCTATTGCCCAGACTGGTCTTGAACGCCTAGGCTCAAGTGCTTTTCTTCCCTCAACCTCCAAAATTGCTAAGTCTACAGGTACAATACCACACCTAGCTTTTCCTCAATCTTTTTACCCAGGATTACATGAACAAACTTTTGGGGAATATTTTTACTGCTTATTTAGGAAAGATAGATAAAATTCTTGGAATGTATATATATAAGCATACTTACATATACACAATTCATATATACATATATATGTGTGGATATATGTATGTTTATATATACACATTTATATATGAATCAGAGATAATCTTTGGATAAAGAAATTTGAAAAGTAGCCATAGGAATAGGGGATAGGAAAGAATTAGTCTTGGAAATGAATCTACAGGAAAGATAACAATGCAGACACCAAGTAAGAAAAAGTACAAAATGTATCTGGGTTGAACTAGCCACCTGTATTAGGGATTTCCAGAAAAATAGAAACAATAGGGGATCAATCAATTAATTAATTTATAGGAATAGGCTTACATGATTGTAGAGGCTGAGCAGTACCATGACCTGCCTTCTGAAAGTTAGAGGTCTAAGAGAGCCATTAATGTGATTCAGTCTTGGTCCAAAGGCCTGAGAGCAAGAAAAACTGGTAATGTAAATTCCAGTTCAAGGGCAGGAGAACGTAAGATGAGGTGTCCTATCTCAAGCATTGATAGGAGAAAGGGGGCAATTTTTTTATCTTTTGCCTTTAGTTCTGTTCACACCTTTGGTGGGCTGGATGATGCTGCCCACATTGGGGAGAGTGCTATAGTTTGGATCTTAGGTGTCTTCAAAGGCCCATGTTGTAACAGCTTATTCCCCACGTTGGTGCTATTGATAGTAGAAACTTACAGAATTGGGGCCTAGAAGGATCTTCAGGTCATTGGGATATGCCCTCAAATGGGATTGTGGGATCCTGGTCTCTTCCTCTTTCTATTTTTTGCATTATGGGCATGAGGTGTGTGGTTTGTCCCTGCCATGCACTCCTGCCATGATGTGCTATCTTGCCCCAAGCCCCAAATCAACAGGGCTAATTGATCATGGACTGGAACATCCTTTTTCTTTATAGGTTAATTATCTCAGGTATTTTGCTATGGTAATGGAAGGCTGACTAACACAGAGGACAATCCACTTTATAAAATCCACCAATTCAAATACTAATCTTGTCCAGAAACACTCTACAGACACACCCAGAAGTCATGTTTAACCTGGGCACTGTGTGGCTCACTCAAGTGGACAAATAAAATTATCCACGACAAGTCTACCCCTTGTCAACTTGGCATACATAACATCTCTTTAAACCATATTTAATCTCCAAATAAAGACAAGAACAAGGTCATAATTCTACCAACATGATTCAACTCTCCTGCATAAACACTAAAACACAGTAACCCTTTTCCTAGAATCAAAAGTTCTTAAGTGATGTTTACTCTTCTCCTTGATATCCTATAACTTGAATATTATAATGTACAATTAACTGTATTTAAATACTATGATATAAATTTAATAAAATTTATGTTACATGATAATAGAATAAGAGAAGAAAGAAAGCAAAGATACATTAATGCACACACACACACACACACACACACACACACAAATAGGTATTATGAAGAATTGGCTCACACGATTCTTCTCTTACTTCAGGATATTAAAACAGAAATTTTTCTCACAGTTCTTTAGGCTGGAAGTCTAACATCAAGATGTTGGCAGATTTGATTTCTCCTGAGGGCTCTCTCCTTGGCTTACAGATAGCCATCTTTTTTCTGTGTCTTCACATGATCTTCCCTGTTTGAAGAAAGAGACATATTCCGGTTCTCTCTGTGTGTCCAGATTTCCTCTTCTTATAAAGATTTCCTATACTCAGATTAGATTAGGGTCCACAGATGATGTCCTTTAACCTTAATTACCTCTTCAAGGTTTTATCTCCAAAAATAATCACATTCTGAGCTACTGAGGGTTAGGGGTTCCATATTTGAATTTGGGAAGAACACAATTTTTTTCCCTAACAAAATGTGACAGACCTTTGAAAGACAGCATAAGTTCTTCCTTTTTATCTTATTTATTTTTATTTTCTCCTTCTTGAGAAGCAGAGTAGTACAAGAGTGTAGCACGTAGTAGTGTAGCACAAGAGTGTAACATGACATAGAGGCTGCATGGGCTCTGGAGCCAGGCCACATGAATTCAATCTTTTCTGTGCTACTTACTAGATTTGCAACCAAAGGCAAGTTTCTTGACTTCTCTGTACATGTGAAATAGGGATGTAACTAATAACTATCTCATTGGGTGGTGTGAAGTGTAAATGGATGAATACATATAACTTATTTAGTAGTGGCTGGCACGTAATAAACACTCAGTGTTAAGTATAAAAATAACAATAATTTATGGCTTAAAATTGTACAATTTGATACTTATATATAATAGTGTTCATAAATAAAGATTTGTATTCTATGGAGCTATATCCATTTTTCATCAAATGTCATAAGAAAGAAAAATGTACAGTTTCAGGTGACTATCTCAGCTATAATTTGTGTCACTTACTATTTACATATTCTCATGCATCATACAGCTGTCTGACCATCTGTGTTTCTAAAATAATTCCAGTGATGTTTCAGACACCTAATATTGTTAATAATAAAAACTCCCTGCATCTTTTACATTTGTGTGGGTGAGAATTCCATACTTAAGTTTGCTGTTCTAAATCCACCTTTAATCTAATTCTTTGTTTTCCTATGCATGGGTTAGCCCTTTTATTTTCTTCATAGACATTAAGGCATCTTTTTATTTTTTTTTACTAACATATAGCATTTTTTCTTTGTCTGGCCCTGTTCTAAGTACTTTCCATGTAGTAAATCACTTAGTGCTCATAACAGCCCCATTGAGTAGGTACTATTATATCCATTTTACAGACGAGTAAACTGGGATAGAAAGAGATTAAGTCACTTGACCTTCACACAGTGAGTATTGACTGTGGGGTCCATCAACAGACCTAGATAGTCATGGTTGCATTTTCATTTGGGGAACTCCTTTTTCTTTAGCTTATAGAATTATACAGCTATGTATGTCCTATTGCCATTTTATTCAACAACACCACATATACAGTGGTGGTCCCATGAGATTATAATGGAGCTGAACAACTCCTACCACCTAGTGGCATGGTACTCATTGTAATAACATAGTGCAATGCATCACTCATGTGTCTGTGACAATGCTGGTATAAACAAACCTTCTGCACTGCCAGTCATATAAAAGTATAGCACATACAGGTATGTATAGTGCATAATATTTGATAATGACAATAAAAACCTATGTTACTGGTTTGTGAATTTACTATATTGTGAGAGTATATTCCTTCTAATTGAAAATACTGTAATACAGTATGCCTTGTTATGTAGCTGCAATCTCATACATCTCATGCTTACCATGTCTCTTGATTGTATCAAGAGCCCATGTGCAGTGATCAACCTGTACCATCTAGGTTTGTGTAAGTTACTCTATGATGTTCCCACAATGATGAAACCATCTAATGATGCATTTCTCAGAATGTATTCCTATGATTGACACATGACTGTATTCATTTCTCACCTTTCTGGTCACTACTTAATGTCCTTTATTAGACTGTCCTCATTAGATGAGACAGTTCTTGAATATTGGAGCTTCCCAGGGTTTTATTCTTGGAATGCTTATTTTTCTCCCTTTGAACTCTATCCAGCTCATTCTCTGGTGAGGTACAATCTAAATAGTGATGGATCATACATCTGTATTTCCAGAGCTACCTTTTCCCTAGGTTGAATGCTAATTTTCAATCACCTTTCAGGAGCCTCTAATTTGGATGCTGAGCACGTCCAAAACTATAGTCTTCAGTTGCCCCACTCTCTCTAAATTGCTCCTTCTCCTTTAATTTCAATCTGTAAACCTCATGTGGACTCTTCAGTCTTCCTCATTTCACATGTGTGATCTGGCAACAAGTTCTATTGATTCTAGTCCCAAGTGGCTTCCTACTATTGTCTCTGTCTCGAATCTTACTATCATTGCTTCAGTGTAGCATTTGTAAATAGGTGCTTATAGATTTCTATTATCATACATTAATGAGTTTTACTTGCTAAAAGCTATGGATTGGCCATTGTGTAGTTAGTTTATGTTGGCATAAACTCTGTAATTTGAGGTGTTTCAATCATTTCACTACTGTTATTTCCCCAATATCCCAGGCCTGAGGCAGGATGTTATTTTTGAGCTAGCTTTCTGTCTTCTACTAGCTTTCAGTTCTTATTTTATCTCAGCAATGTTCTTCTACAGAAGCGAGATACTTTGAGGATCAAACCTTTGTCAGAGTTTTAAAAAATAGATGAGGGTTTTGTTTCCTCAGTCAGCAGTTACCAGTGCACATATAGAATGAAAAGAGATAAAGAACTTTTAAGAAACACTTGATATATTTTTCTTTGGGCTAGTTTCCGAATCTAAAAATCTCTCTGGGGAGGATGTTAATTACATTGTACATTATTTCTCACCTGGACTTTGACAACAACCTTCAAACTTGTCTCTGTGTCTCTCTACTCTAATGTATTCTCTATATAATAACTTTCTTAAAAATCGAAAAGAAACATCTCTCAGCCACTGGAATAATGGGACTCTTTCTGAATGACTTGCAGGCTCTTTGACAAGTAAGTTGAAATGACCTCTTCAGTCTCCTTCCCCTTCCTCACCATGTCCCCTAAATTCACGTCACAATAACATCTATCCTCTATACACACGTGTTCTTTCTCTCTCTAGTGCCAGATGCTTCTTCTATGTCCAGAAATCCACACATTTCATGAAGACCTAACCCTGATACAATTTCTGGACACACTCCTACTTAGCGTCTTTAACCATCTACCCCACAGTGTTACCTGGGACATGCCCACCCTTCATGATTAATGTCCAGGACCCTAATTCTTAATTTTCCTCTGGCTCCTTGCCTCCACACTTTTGTTACAGTTGGCTAACTCCTCAGTTTTTGTTTGCAAAACTGAATGTAGATTTTATGACTTGATCATCTTTGCCAATTTTTAGATAGGGCTTTACTTTCTGACTTTATTCCCAGGCCACACTAGGTAACTACCCCATAGGATAAAGCCTTGACCCCAGACTCAATCAGCTTTCTGGATGCTCCTGTAAACCCAAAGGCCCTTCAAAGGGAGGGAATTACATAGTCTGCTAAATATCAGACTGAATGAATTGGTCACTGTCTTCTTGGGGCTTCCCTGGTAATCTTTTACTCATACCTTTATTATATCTCTGTATTGTAACTAGTCACTGTAATACTTGAGAGCAATCACAGGGGTGAAGAGTATAACTTGGCATGTCTGTGAATCCACTCATATCGGACACAAAGTTCCTTCTGGGGCACCTTTGCTCACTCTTCCCCAGACTCGAGCGTGCCTTTGCTTCCCTCAGCCTACACCTGCAAATCTTTTTCAGAAGATACCCTCAGACTACTGAGGCTACCTTCCCACAATCTCAGAGAGCTGGAGGTGCTCGGATGCCATTCATCAAGGGTGACTCTTAGCCAATGACTGAATGGCAAGCCCCCTTCCCAAGGGACAGGACCACTTTGAGGTGTAGGTAGAAGTTATTCTCTCTGGAATTTTGCCCGAAACCTTACTTGTCCTCTTTCTCCTCCATTCCCTGCTTCCTTTTCCATCTTACTGATTTCTCTCCTTGGCTCTGGGTTGCCTTCTGGGGATCTTGACCTAAGATAGCACTTAATCTCCCTTTCAAGTCCATTTTGTTTGATTACTGAAAAATAAATTCTGAGTAAACATAGTCACTTCAGATTTCATTTCAATCAATCCAGAATTTCCCCTTCAAATCTCTTCTTTCTCCACAAGTTCTAGCAGGGTAGTCATGGTAGTGGTGATGTTTTTATGGTGTCATGAGGGATTATATTCACCTGGGCCCAGTAGTCAGAATTTGTCCTAGGGACATATTATCTTGCCACCTGGTTATCTGTCTCCATTCTGTTCTCATTGCTATGGTTAAGGCTTTGTAGTGCCTAGGTCCCTTTCTCCTTGTCCTTCTTTTTCTCATCTCTTCCCCCTCCCATTCCTTCCTGCCCCTCTCTTTTTTTCCTAGCACTTAAAACAGGAACGCTAACTTTTGAGTGGAAACAACAACAATGAAAAAATAAATAAAAAAGATGATACCTTTGTAAGCTGAGCATTATCATTCTCGATTTATATCCTCAGAGATACTGAATAGTTGAGGCAAAGGAAGATAATTGGTTATTAGAGGAACTTAGATTTGGGTCCTCTGACCTCATATAAATTTTTCCCATCCTCACCTCCCTTCCTTCGCACCACCTTCCAGATGTCATGACTGTCATTATGTCTGGTGTTCAGGGACTTTCCTGCTTATGGTGATTTCAGCCACCAGAAAAGCAAGTCACAAACATCTACTTGTGACCTGTTAAGGAACAGAAGAGTCATTCCCAAACATTACTACTGGAAATGAAAATCAGGATCTTCCTGACTGGTCTTCCTTCTTGTATAGAAATGTTAATCAACATTTCTCCTTCCTCCTTAGAGAAACTGTTCACACCTTGAGTTTTCATTGGAAATCTGCCTGTAATATGATCAAGAATAAATTTTGATAGCATTTTTTTCTGCTTGGTAAGAAATCTGTTTGGAGGGGAGGGTTCCAGACATGCTGGAGGAGAAGCATTGGGTCTTTAACAAAGGTATATTTGTAGCTTAAATCATAAAGAAGACCAATTAGTAATGGGAATATTCTATCACAGTAATAGAAGAAATGTACTCTAGGATAGTATGAGATGAGGACAATGCTCTTAAATTATTGATATTACAATGAGAAAAGAAGGCTCAGCACAACGCTCTTGTTCAGTCCCAAGCATTGTCACTCTTAGGAATTCAAGACCATACATCAGGTGGTATTTTACAGGGTTTATAAGACATCTCTGATATCTTCAGAGGAGCAGAGGTGACATGACCTCTTATTCCTATGTATGTGTGCAGCCTCTGGGCTCTTCTGCTGTAGCATTGTATCTGCCAAACTGTGAGAGTGTAAGAACGGTGTGGATTGGAGCTGCTCAGATATGCTGCCTAGCAGGAGGGAAGAGCAGTGCAGTTGCAGAGACGTGATTTAGTTAATATGCAACGCTCTGCCTCTCAGGCACTTGGGGGCACATCTTTTGTTATTCTGCTTATTTCTCCTGACAAGGGCATGATTTGGCAGTTTGTTAGGGAACAACATTACCATTTAGTGGAAGAACACTTGCCGTTTTAAAACTTTTAACTTGAATTAATGTCATGTAGAGTATATTTGTTTTAACCTATTGACTCTCAGCACTTAAACACCTTAGGCAAGATCCATCTGTATGTACAGAACCTGAAATCATTTGCAATTTGGTAATGTGCCTCATTGTAGCATTTTTGAATGCCATTATGAATTAAATACAGCAGTATCATCTTATATTCCATTTTAACATCTTAAAGTTGACATTTACTTTTTGCAAATAAATTTCATGTAAAAATTGGCATAGTACTTTCTCCATCTTGCACATTTATAGGATCTTGGTCTTTTTGTTTAAAACCCTGAATAGTAACTTGGGGACTTTTCTTTCTTCCCAAAGATATATTGGGGATGAAGAGATGCCTACAATAGGAGGTAAATAATAATTGATACCTTTAGGATTGCTCCAAATAAAATTTCAAGATTAATGATATTTGATCTCAGCTAAAGATTCCTGGTGTGTGTGTCCTCTCTCTCTAGTGTACACTGCTCTCAGAATAGCCTTTTACTTTGATTTTCTTCTTTATATTTTCAACTGTGCTTCCTGGTCTCCTCTGTGTCACCAAAAGTCATAATGCTCCCTTCTTATGAAAGAGCTGATGATTCCTTCATACTGGATCCCAGTCCAGGAGGAGATGTGAGCATGTACATTCCTGGATCTTCCAATTCTAGCTCAGCTCCTTACATATGAGAACTTCAGGCTAATCAGTGGGCCCTCCAAAAAAACATGAATTTTACTTTGACACGTTGTAGTTTAAATTTATACAGAAGAAAAAGTATTGTCTCATTAGCATGTCTTTGGCCTGTTGTCTTTTTATTTACTTAACTTCTTTTTAGATTTTTTTTTAGATCGACACCTAATAACTATACAAATTTGTGGGTACAATGTGATGATAATGAGTATCATCATTGTCCTGGAGACTAGTCAATTTGTTGGCCTGACTGTAGAGTTTAGTTTTTATAGGCTGTTCTCTTTGTTGCTTGGAAATGACTTTGAGGACCAGACTCAGAGTTCCAGATTGAGATACCAATCTTAATTCATTCAAGTTTACTTGAGTGCCTATTATGTAATAGGAATTGTTTGAGAAACTGAGGAGACAATGAGAAAGGTAGACAAAATTCAAACTCTCACACAGCTCATGTGCTAATAGGGTGGAGAAACAGACAAAAAGTTTTATAATAAATGAAGTACCAGGCCAAGAGTTACATGCAGTGTTGAAATAGGTGGCATGATAGACAGTGGTCGAAGATGCTTTAGATTACCAGAGAAAGCTTATTTGAGATGTTATTAAAGCTATTGGCTAAAAAACAACTCATGTTTTTTGTGTTATGAGCCATGTATGATTTAGGGGGACAAGATCCCTGGCAGAGCAGAGGCCCCAAGGCTAGGATGAATATGGGTTGTTAGATGAGAATACCGATGACAGCCAGTATTACTGAAGAAATCTATACAAGAGGAAGAGTGGTAGGAGATGAGATGGGAGAAGTGGGCAGGGGACACATCATCTGAGGCTTGGTAGAGCATGTTAAGGTGTTTGGATTTCACTGCAAATCTGCGGAGAATCATTGAAGTTTTCAAGCAGGCTCTCGCTAGTTTAGAATGATCACATTGGCTGTTGTATGGAAAGTAAAAAGGTGCTCCAAATTCACAAGAAGACACAGGAAGAGGGCTGACTAATTAGCAGGTTCTTTCCCTGCTCCTTTTTCCTGTCTGCATCTTGAGAGTTCTTAGCATCTTTTGACTTTTTGTATGCCCTTATGATTGCTAAAGCCTTACTTGAAATCCTGCAACAGAGGTTGCTTGGTACCCAGCATCAACAGAATAAACAAATGCCAAAATTTGAAATTCAACAAACAACTAAGGGAACCATGAAGACAAAACATTCCGCATAGAACACTGGGTATGGCCAGTACTGTGTTTAATAGATATAAATAATTGGAACTAATCAAAGGTTGTGACATTGCTTCCTCTTGGAAGAAAATGGGTAATAAGTTTTAACTGTAGCAACTTGGATGCTAAAACCTTGTTGCTTAAGTAAGATGCTCTAATTATCTCCCCCCATTGGTGCTTCTGATTGATGTCACAAGGTTTCTGATGAGGCTCATGAAATCATCATATATAATGCTTAGATTTCACATTTTTATTTCAATTCTTTTTTTCTTTTTTTGCTAGTTTCTACTGTGTTGTTATGCTAGACTTAGATAGTGCTGAGAACAAGATGATCAGGGTCCCAGGCCTCCTGGAACTTGCAGTCTAGATGGAAAGAAAATACTTGGGCACTTCATCCACAGTGAGTATGATATGCCCTTATCATACCCAATATCCATTGTTTTAAACTTCTATCAACATTTCAAAAATTACTAATCCCTAGGCCCTAAAGTAAACTAGAACCTCTGGATAAAGCCCTAGTATTAAAAAACAAAAAAACCTCCAGGTAATTCTATTGTATGTATAGGATTGAAAATCATTTTCCAAATCAAGTTTTTTTTTAACATCAGTATGATTGAAATTTTGGATTGGATAATTCTCTACTAAAGAGGGCCTGCCTGTGCATTGTAGGATATTTAGCAGCATCCTTAGTCTCTGCCCACTAGATATCAATGGCACTCCCTGCAACTGAAAATGTCTCCGTAGACTGACAGATGTCCTCTTGGGGGCAAAGCCTCTCCACCCCCTCCATCCCCCCATGGAGAACCACTGCTCATAGGACGTGGGCTCTGGCTATCTCTTTGATCTGTTCTCATACCAATCTCTGCCTTGATGATTTGGCTTCAGCTATGAGAGCTCCTATATGTTCTTCAAACTCAGTGGCACCACTTAACCTTTGAATACCTCTGACAACTATAGCTTCCTCCAAAAAACCACTTGGCTAACTCCCAAGGTCTGCTCAAGTGTCACCTCACGAAAACCTTCCATTATTAATCTACCTAAAATACCTCTTCCACCACCTCTCTTTATTCTCTTACTCTGCTTCATTTTTCAATTAAACTTATTACTATTTGACATTAAATTAGATATGTTTTTATAATCTCCTTGCTATGGTTTGAAAGTAAACTGTCCCTTGAATCTTACATTCTGGAGGCAGCCATGTTTGCGGTGGGCCCCTGGGGGTGTGGCTTCTGAAGCCAGGACATAGAGGAGATAGGTTCCTAGGGATGTGGCCTTGGGGAATATATATGTCTCTCGTCACTCCCCCTTGCTTCCCACCATCATACCATAAGGACCGATAGCCCCTACTCCTGCCTGGCAGCTGGTGTAAATGGACTAGATATATATGGACTGAAATCTCCAGAACATAAGGCAAAATAAAGGTAGAAAAGGAAGAAAGAAATAATATTTACATGAAGAATGTTGAGTATTTGTTTAACAGCTTTATGTAGAAGATAAAAGAAAATGAATTTGCATGTGGATGTCTGAGATGTACAGTCAGGGCAGGGAGAGAGAACTTATGGTAGGCATGGAAGGAGTTCTTTATTTGATTACCATGAAGAGTAAGTCTTACCCTTAAAAAATTCCTAGACAACATGGTAATTTTTATATTGGCAATTTAGTACTATATACTTAGTACAGAAAAAAAGAAACACGAATCAGCAGCTGTTATGATGTTATTTTTCCTAGAATAATTTCAGAATAAATAAAATGTGCATGCCTAGTGGTTATAGTTCTGCCTAGAAGTGAGGAAGTTGGACTAAATCTCATAAGATCCTTCCCAAGCCCATGGTTATTTATTTGAAACCTCAATGGATTACAAAACTGTGGAAACTGTGGTATATACACACAATAGAATTTTACTCAGCTATAAAGAAGAACAAAATTGTGTCATTTGCAGGAAAATGGATGGAACTAGAGAATATTATCCTAAGTGAGATTAGCCAGTCTCAGAAAGAAACAGTTGTATGTTTTCTCTCATATGTGTAAGCTAGAGAAAAACAAAACCAGGGTAACAAAAGGGACTTCAGATAAAAGAGTAGAGACTCCAGTGGAGCGATGGAGAGGGTTTAGTGGGGAGGGAGAGTAAGGAGACTTGATGAAGGCAACAGTTCAAATAATGCTATGTACATATATGAAATTATCAATGCCAATCTCAATGACATGTACTGGAAGGGGAGGGAGTTGGGTGGGATCCAGAGAGAAACACACCAAATGTTGTGTGCATGTATATTCCTATCACTCTATACCTCATTATGATGTATAATTACAATGCACCAATAAAAATATATTTAAAAAGATAAGAAATCACACACAAAAGTGCTTTAAACTACTTAAGGAAAGATGCCATGGAAATTAATGTAAATATTCTGGCAGAATGAATGGAAAATTGTTTCAACTTTAGATATCACCAGAAGAACTTAGATAGGGTCTTTCAGAAAGCTAACAGGGAAAACCCTTCCTTTTTCCTATGGAAAATATTTTCTATACTTTTAAAACATAAACTTTTATTTATCAATGTTGACTAAATTTTGTTGTAGATTGATACTACACATATACAGTCATTTTCTTTTATCTTCTACATAAAGCTGTTAAATACTCAACATTCTTCATGTAAATATTATTTCTTTCTTCCTTCTCTACCTTTATTTTGCCTTTCCTTCTCTCCTCCTTTCCTTTTTTTTCATTCCCCATTCTTCTTTTTTTCTTGTTTTTTTTCCCTCTGTATTTTGATTCCTTCTCTCTTTACCTCCCAAAGCATTTGTTGGGCACTATTCTGGATACTAACTATATGGAGTTGAAGATTCTAGACCCTGAGAATTTGTTGCCTAAGTCTCTAATAGTAGGAGCTTATTTATGAAGCTAAGGAACCAAGTCGTAGAAGGGATGAGCCACTTATTTAAACTTATTTGGTCCATTAAACAGATGGCATCCCTCTTTGGTTCATTTATTCTTTTTTTCATTTATTGAAATAATACTTATTGAGTAGCTACTATGTGCCAGAAACTGATAAAGATGCTAGGGCTACAGAAGTGAACCAAACAAATTCTCTGATCCCCTGGAGTTTAAAAGCTTGTGATATTTCACTACACATGCTGGCTCTAATTTTCTGGCCAGTGAGAATTAGCAGTAGGCAGGATGGCATCTTCAGCAATAATTAGCATATTTCTATCCTGCACTAGTTGTGCCTGTGGAATTCTATCTTTTGTACACCTATGGCTTGCATATATGCATTTGGATCCTCCACTGCGGAACCAGAGGTGAAAACAGAAGATACTGGACTAAGGCAAAAATATAACTGATCCAAGCACAAGACAGAAAGCTTTAAATGTATCTCATAGAATGAATTTCCTACCCTAAGAGACTAGAGCCAGAAACTGAAGGAGGGAAAATAAACATGTGAATAGAAGGACAGAATATTTATCCAGCCAGAATTGGGACCATTAAAAATAATTTTTTAGAAAGCTCTACCATTACTGGGGATTCCTTGAGAAAGTTAACAAGTACTAATTTGCAGAAAGGGATCATAATTTCCATTAATTATATAGTTTGAAATGCCATTTTTCCCTTGAGGCTGCCCAGCTTGTTACCTTATGCCCATTCCCATGGAAACAATCTTTGAGCTGGAACATTTGTTATCCACACACATCTATGAACTAGAGGGCAGGGTGAAGGGGTGGGCATTAACAGAAGACCTCAACAATTGTAAGAACTGGGATAGCTGTGCACCATGTACCTTCTGTTATTCACCTAAAAGCTTTTCCTTCTGAATTGGGTCTTTACTGTATCTAGAACTCAAAAAAAGATCAGTTTTGCTAAGAGATTATAGGAGGACAACTGAATAGGTATGAGCAGTGATAAACATTCTTACTTCATCCATTCCTTGTAGTCTGTAGCACTCACCAGTAGAGCTGTCTTCAACTATTAAGAATGTCACTATTACAGCATTATACAGCCCTTACATTTTATTAGAGCAAATTGGCTCCATTACAAAAACCATTTCTTTGGTTTGATTTTTTTCCATCTCCTGTCAGTGCTATTAGAGTTATTTTTACAAAGCTCATCACTTAAATTCTCACTTCTATAACTCACTCATATACTATATTTTAGGTGGCTTATCAAAATTGTCATGAACTGACCCATAAGATGATTAGCAATACACATTCCATTGCCTTACATTTGGAAATCAAAGCAATTTAGATCAATTGATTAAAATGCATATACATACTGAAACATTTTTTTTTCACTGACTAGAATCCTTCTCAATGCCAGGAAAATATTGGAATTTTGTGGGCTTTAATTTTCAAATTTGTTATTCAACTAAGATGTGTGCATGTATGAATGTATCACTTTGAATCTCACTATGATGTATTATTACGATGCATGAATAAAAGTTTTTAAAAACCTATTTCAGAAAATAGTTTGTTAAACATACAGATGTCTATGCTGCTGGGGCAGTGAGGCTCAAATAAATTAAGAAGAAATGACAATCTTATCTCTATTTGTTAAAGTGCTCCAGAAGGCAATAAGACCATAAAATGTTAGGTACCAAGAAGAGAGTATGGACCATTCTATTGACCGTGGGGTGAGATAGAGTGGAAACGGAGTAACAGGGTCTCCTGTCCTCATCAGAAGAAAAGTGTCAAATAAATGCCAATGCCAAGGAGGAAGGAAAGAATAGAGGCAAGGTGAAGCTAGAATACTTCTCTGAGTATTAGGATTCTGAGAATCAAATGAGACAAAAGGTGAATTAGAGAAGTGGGAACTAGGATTACAAATTTGAAAAAAACGATTTGAATTATAAACCTATTTCTTAGTAAATGAGTCACACAAGTGCTCTTTAAAGTGTCCAGCGTGTACCTTCAGGGATATGGGCTACTGTTTTCACAGGGATTGAATGTCAGTACAGTTATGGAATCAAAACAGGAAACACCATTCTATCCTCCATCACATTTGAATTACTTTAGAAAATCTTAGCACTTCAAGGAAGTTATAAAAGAGCTACAAGTTTCAGACATAAGTACTTAAAATCAGGAGATGGGAAACAGCATTATAAAAGAAAAAACTTAGGAAATAAGTGAAGTTATTAAATATGATTAGAAAGTTCAAGGGAGAATAAAAATATAAAATTTAGGAAACCATAAGAATATGTATGAGTGAAGATTGACTTCTTTTTTTTTTTTTTGCAGTACTGGGGATTGAACCCGGGGCGTTCTACCTCCGCGCTACACCCCCGGCCCTATCTTTTATACTTTATTTTGAAACCGGGTCTCACAAAGTTGCGGAGGGCCTCACTAAGTAGAGAGAGAGAGAGAGAGAGAGAGAGAGAGCTGAGGCTGGCCGCGAACCCGGATCCTCCGGTCTCCGCCTCCCAAAAGTACTGGGATTACGTGCTTGCGCCACCACGCCCGGCGAAGATTGACTTCTATGTCAGTAGTAGAGTAAAATGAGTAATACCTGTTAAACATTAAGGAAGTTGAGGAAAAATAGAAGGAAGTACTATTTTACTTAAAAATTAGTTTCCAGAGTTTCAATACACTGTATAAAACAGTAACAGTGCTGTCCAGCAAGGACTGAAGAGGGATTCTGTTCCATATGACTTTAGTTACTCTGAAACCTAAGTTGATGATACTGTCACTATCTGAACAGAAAGAAGACATAGTAAAGCATGAGCTTCCTATTATATCTTCTTTTAGAAAGTGACACATTTGACTTCACTTGCATTCTGTTGGCCAAAGAAAGTCACAGAGCTATGCCTGAGGTCTGTAGGTAGGGAAATGCAATTTTGTTATATGTTAGGATAGAAAGATAGATGCAAATGTTTGGGAACAGGTACAGTGATTGTTACAGTAGTAAATTTAAATACTCACTGTTTTAAGAATGGAATAAGCTAAATATATAAACAACTTCAAAAGGGATTTAGCCAAATTGCTGGATGCACTTATAAATGGAATTTGTTAAGAAGTTCAATGATGGAGAATGCCCTAACATTTCAGTCTGATGTCAAACAGAAAAACTATGATCTTTCAGAATAATTCCTGGCATAGATAAAATAGAAAAGAGGAATTATCTATTAGTCATACCTCCTGGTATAGGATTATCTGCTCTCATGTAATTTTTTCTTATATGCTAGAGGTGCTAATTAATTTTCTAATCTGAATTTCTATATCTTTCATGGTTATGTGCTCTAGATGATAGAGTATTTGTATCTATAACAGAATTTCAGATGGGTGGAATATAAAAACCAAAACAAAACAAAAACCCCCAAATAAAATACCTAGAAGGGCATTTTATTTTTTTCTGGGATCTTAACTAGATCTGGATATAAAGCCAGGAATAGCTTTATATCCAGGAATAATTGTTAGTTCCTGTTATACTTGATATCTAAAACTGTTCACCCAAAGCTCATAAAAGCTTGATCCCCAGTGCAGCAATGTGTAGAGGTAAAGCTTTGGGGAAGTGGTTGGATCCTGAGGGTTCTAACTTCATTAGTGGATTAATCCACTTGATGGATTAATAACTTGAATGGACTACTGGGAGGGGATAAAAATGAAAGGCAGGTGGGGCATGGTTGGAGGAAGTAGGTCACTGGGAATATATTCTCATGGTGACTCTGTCTTGTCCCTGGCCTGTTCCTTTCTCTCTCAGTGCCTTCTGGCTGTCATGAGTAGAGCAGCCTTCCTCCACCACACATTTTCACCATGATGTTCTGCTCTACCTCAGGCCCAAAGCAATGGAGCCATTTGACTATGAGCTGACACCTCTGAAACCATGAGCCAAAATACACCTTTCCTCTTCCAAGTTGTTTGTGTCAGGTAGTTTGGTGACAGAAATGAGGCTGACTAATATAGTCCCCACTAATGGTTATCAACATTTGATACACATTAGGACCATCTTTGAACTTGAAAAAACTTACAGACACCTGAGCTCTAGCCCTGATGTATTACATCAAAACCTCAGTGGGTAGGGAGTATGCATATGGATTTTGAGAAGGTGGTGAAGCATATGGTAGTGAGAAGTATAGTTTGAGAAGCACTGGTCTACAAATCAAAGTTTGACTTAGAGAAGACTAAAAGGGAGATGGAGACAGGAGACTTTCAGGCTCAAAGCCAGACTCAGCAACTTAGTGAGACCCTGTTTCAAAACAAAAAATAAGATAGGGCTGCTGGTGTAACTCAGAGGTAAAACACCCCTGAGTTCAATTCCCAGTACCACTGCTGGGCTCTGTACTGGCAGGGCACAGGATGACGCGATGAAAATAATACTCTTGAGATTTTATTCCTGGTCTCGAAGAGGTGAGAGGGAGAAGGCAAGAGAGCCAAACTCTCCGAACAAAGCTCAGCTCTTCCTTCTATTACAGGTTTACAGAAATAAGGCTGGGTCATCAAATAATAAATTGTCTCTGGCTAAGGAGTAGAGCATAGGGTTAGGAATGCTTTAGAAGATAAGTTGTTATCTGGCAGTTTTTGCAAGAGCGGCAGAGGTTGCGGTCTTCAGCAACCTCTTTGAGGTGGTCTTCTACCTATTAGCAAAGCAAGCAAAAGGTGTAGTGAAACAGGAGGAAATAGCTTAGATAGCAAAGGGGCATTGAGGTCACTGTCTTCAGTTCTTTCAAGAAAGGCAGTCTTCTGCCAAAGCAAGCAAAAAGCTATAAATCCTTAAGCCAATATTCTTTAGACTTAGAGCAGTTTCCCACATACCACAAAAAGAAAAAAGAAAAACAAAGAAAAATAATAAGAAGGAAAAGACTAAAAGGCTATAACGGTACCAATTGGTTCTCTATCTCTATCAAATTTTCCATCCCCAACACCAAGAGAGCAGATATTGGCACATTGGCCGCAGCAAGTTTACTTTAATGTGATTGGGTTAGGGAAAGGGACTTGGAGTGGGTTTCAGAAGGTCCACTGGGAAAATGTCAAAGCCAAAGAAAATAATTTGTTGCTATTGCTTTTGCTATGGCCATGAACTGCAAGAGTTACCCGATTAACCCAGAAAATAGTGAGGGGTTTGGTGGCTGGGAGACAACAAACACACCCAACCCAACTGTGAATTTGTTCTCTTTGAGCATATCTTTCAAAATTGATATATTTTAGACAATGTTTAAAAGGTAAAATTGTGACTTTATACTTAAGACTGTGATTTGAAGATATTGAAGGAGGCAGTGTAAAAAGTAGGATGTGATTCATGTAAATTGGTGCCTCTTTAATATGCCTGCTTTCCTACCAATCAATGTTGAAGCCAGAGATTGTTCCCAGCCCATGTAGAACCTGACTAACCTCCTAACTAACCCTTTAATCCTGCCATTGTGATGAACAGGGGAGAATTCCCAAGAGACTCAAATGCCATACATTGCTTTGGAAGAGTGGAGTAGAAGGTCCAAAGTGTGAGCATGAACTCCTCTGGAGCCAAGGTAGTGTGCTAGCGGGCACTGGGTAATCAGTAGCCCTCTGTGCTTCGGATCTGGGGGTCCAGAGCCTGCTGTCAGAGTAAAGTAACAGGGAAGTTATCCAATATGTACTGCTTGCTTCTTACTTACCAAGGACTTTACATGCATTATCCTATTTAATCTTCATAATTACTCTACTACATAGATGTTATTAACCCTATTCTACAAAAAAATAAGAAATTAAATGGATTGCAATGTTGCATAGCTAATAAATCATGAAAGCAGGATTTGATCCCTGTCCTAAAAGACTCAAAAGCTATGCTTTTACTGGTATATCACACTGCTTAAAAGGGGAAAAGAGGTGATACAAGAAATCTTGGACACTTTCACAATTTTGTGTTACTAAGACTTGCCCAACAGGATTCACTTTTATTAGGCTGAGTATCAGGAGCAATAATGAAATGGAATGTAGGACAGCTCCAGTTTGAGAAGTCTGAAGGGGACTGGAGTAGGAGTGTGCAAATTTTCATTAGAGCCCAAAGAGCTTTTTGGGAGAGAAAACATTGCAAATCCCCAAACCAGCTTTCAGTACCAGACTCAAGTGAATGCACAATGTTATTATTACACTGGCAAAACAAGAGGGACCAAGGCTGAAATATATGAGTAAACCCTGGAGGGGTGACCTAAGTAGAGTTTTAGGACACTCTTCTAAGGAGGAGATAGAGGTTCTTCTGACTACTAAATGGTGTGCAGCCTAAAATATACCTGTAAAATTGGTAAGACATGGCTTCAAATTTATTATCATCTGGAATGGCCTATGCATTTCCCTTTTCCCTCTAGCATGTTATAGCTTCTCTTGAGGATTTTTTTTTTCTCTCCAGTCTACTCTTGAAGACATGTATTTCAAAGACTTTTATTCCTAAATTTAATATATTGTAGCTATTGTCAGCCAACTCAGGGACACTCTCACACTTAGGGTTGTCTACTATATAAATCAAGTTTCCATCACTGAGACAAAATACCTGAGATAATCAACTTACCAGAAGGAAAGATTTATTTTGTCTCATGGTTTCAGCCAATGGTCACTTGGCCCCATTCCGTTGGGCCTATGGCAGCACAGTATATCATGGCGGGAGTCCCTGGTGAAGGAGGTTTGTTCACTTCATGGTGACCAAGAAGCAAAAAGAGAGAAGGAGAGAGAAAAAGGCAGGGTTCCAGTTTTGTTTTCAAGGGCATGCCCCCAGTGATTGGACATCCACTAGGCTCCATCTCCTGAAGGTTCCACCACCTCTCAATAGCACTACAGGCTGGTGACCAAGCCTGTAACACATGGGCCTTTGGGGGACAATTCAGATCCAAACTATAACAGTTGAAGCTTTTAATTCTCCCCCCATGACTAGGATTCATAGTGCCATTAGAGTGGGGTGTCCTATGACTGGATCTGCTCCTGTATTGGACCTAATTCTATTTTAGCCCCTTTGTGGTGCTCTCAAATCCTCTTCTCTGACCACTTCGTGTAGTCAAACAGATGGCCTGAGGAGCTTTGGGACCTATGCCTGAGATCATCTCAGAGTCATGGACTAGGTCTCAGAGCCAGTGTGATGGCATAGTGAGAAGATTGCTCCTATCAGCCAACAGGGTATTTCTTTTGCAGGATCATATAAGATTTTAGGTAATTCTCATGTATAATGTAGGATAAGTTCAGGGCTCTGGCTATAGACAGATGTGGGGGTGCAACTCCAGTCCTTCCCTTGTGTTGCATGTATGGGCCCATACATCACCTTTTGCCCATCTGTGTTCCAATTGTGGTGCCACCTCTGGTCCACAGCACTGAACGACTGCAGTGATAGCAGCAGGTATTTTTAACCCTGTTTACACCCTGACATTGACAACCAGGGCACCATCCCCAACAACTCTGTTGTTTCTGTGCCAGGTGACAGCCATGCTTCCTGGGATGACCTCACATATCTTCTGAGGGCTTTTGAGACCATTGTTCTGCAACACTAATCAATGTCTTTTGCTTCCAGTAGACCTGGCAATGCTGTACTCTTCCTAGGTGATCTTAAATTGTGTCTGCTGAAGAGTGGCCATTCCTTTGATGAATGTGACGCTCTTCTCATCTTTGTCCATGGGCCCTTCACATATTCTCCTTGATGCTGGTGGTATGTAGAAGGCAGAGGTGGTCAACATCAAAAGAGATTACACATTAGGAATGCAGTGAAATGGCTTAACAAATTTAAGAGAAGACATGGTTGGAAGAAGTGTGTTCCTCCTTTAGCCTATAAAATTCTAAATGGTAAATTTAATTGTTAAAAAATGAATTATCATTCCCATTTTCCTCAATACTCTGGGTAAAACTTGAATTTGTACTTATCATCAATGAAACAGCAACCACCTTTGAGATAGTCATTGGAAGCCAATATTCACAGGTAGCACAATGAGTGATTACATTATTACATAACTAATGATGTAATCAACATTAAATAAATGACATTAGAGAGCTGCAGAGGCAAGAAAATCTATCATGTTTCAATACAAAAGGTATGAAAGAGTCAAAGAGTTATGGTATTGTGAGTAATAACAGCATTGGCACATTTTTCTTCTTGTTACAAGATATGAAATTAGCCAGGAGTAGAGCATTTGAAAATAAGCAATACAAAGAGACAGTTCCTGGACTTGAACAAGAAGAGGTAGTGGCTGGGCACTATAAAAAATCTTTACCAGCAACTTAGTGAGATCCTAGTCAAATTAAATAAATAGATAATAAATAAATAAGTAGGGCTAGGAGTATAGCTCAGAAGTAGAATGCCCCTGGGTTCAATCCCCAGTACCACACACACACATACAAAGATCTTAACATGAACTGATTTTATAAAAAATGATGCATAACTATTTTTCCTCCATTATTTTGTAACTTTATTCAGATAGATGACTATAGATAACATGAATTTATGATTTTTTAAGCCAAAATGTTTATATTGCATATAAAAACTATTTTCCCATGGACTTGTATGACCCAAGGGCACATGATGTTAGCAGACAATCCCAGAGGAAACCGAAGGAATCATAGCATGTCTCTATTATAAAGGCACCTAAATGTATCCATCAGTTTATGGAAACAAAATGCTTTTGGAGAAAATCATTATGTATACCTAATTGGTAGGCTGACGGCAGAGTGTGAAAAAGGGGAACCTCTCTAAAACATTAATCAGGTAAAAAAAATGAAGAGACAATTTTTAGTGCCAGTAAGAACAGGATAGCATCAACATAAGCATTGGATACCTCCAAGTGCTAAGCTTCAATAACAGGGAGGAACACAGTGTAATAATAGGCCCAGATCTTGATTACTTTTCCTAATGAGAGTGAAGCACGGCATGGAAAAGTGACAACCTGAGATAATTCAAAATGTCACATTAGCTTTGAGTTTCAATCTCTTCCACAACCAGTCTTCATAAAAACTGCTAATGAGTAGTAAATTGGACTGATTTGAGTTTTACTTCAGTCGGCTTCTTGTGCTAATCTTTAGAGAAAGGGTTTAGGCAGTGGATGCCATGGATAGCACACTAGAACAGAGGTCGAGTGGCTTGAGTCAGAGTCTGGGCTTTGCAATTAACAACCTGTATGGCCTAGAGCAAGGGAGGCAAGGAAATTAGCTGTTCATGAACATCTGTCAGGTGACATGCACTGTGCTAGGTCTAGAGGAGACAGGTGAATAAGGCTAGAGCCCTTGAAACACAGACTGGGTGTGAAACTGACATGCAAAAAGATAAATGGACTATCTTATGATAAGTTTTTTGTAGCGTTATGAGCAAAGGAATATGGGAGTCCAGAAAATAGTGTGATTATCAATGAGACAATTAATAAGGATGCATATTAGTCACTACTGCTCAATAGTAGAAAAGGAAAGCCCCATATGTAATTTTAATGTTCTTTGAAAATAGTAAAAACACACAGGCAAAATTAATTTTAGTAATATATTTTATTTAACTTAATAAATAATAGATCCAAAATAGTATTTCAATACATAATAGATATAAAGTTATTAATTGATTAAATAATTTACATTCTTTTTTTCACCAAGTCTTTGAAATACAGTGTGTGTATTACTTATAGCACATATCAGTTCAAATGAACCACATTTCAAGTGCTAAGTAGTCATGTGTAGCTAGTAGCTACTCTCTTGAATAAATGCCGTGAGTCTGCATGTAGATCCAAACAGACTTAAGGTATATGTGTACTGTTCAATGAGGGATTCCAAGCTTAGTGTGGGGACATGTGAAAAAGATGTAAGGGTTTTAATGCTCTAAAACAATGGCTCCAATACATGAGTTCACAAGCTGATTCTAAATTGGGTATATAAGAATTTCCTGGGAAGCTTGTGAAAAGACAGACTTCCAGATCTCTGAAATTTTAAATCACTGGGTCTTAAGTGAAGCTTAGGAATCTATATTTTATAAGACCATTCTAATATACCTAGGTATATCCAGGTTGGGGACTATTCATCAATAAGATCAATAGAATTACCTGTGGAAATCAGAAAGGTCATTTAATCTCAGGTAGCATTAGGTTTCAAAATAAAGTATAAAAAATAGGGCTGGGGGTATAGCTTGGAGGTAGAATGCCCCTGGGTTCAATCCCCAGTACTGCAAAAAAAACTTAACATTAACAAAACAAATAACCCAGTTATAAAATAGGCAAGTGAACTAAACAGGCACTTCACAAAAAAGGGAATACAAATGCCCAATAAATGTATGAAAAAATGTTCAACATCATTATCAATCAGAGAGATGCAAATAAAAACTACACTGAGATTCCATTCAACCCCAATTAGAATGGCAATCATCAAAAAAACAAACAATAATAAATGCTGGTGAGGATGTGGGGAAATAGGAACTCTTATACATTGTTGATGGAATTACAAATTAGTGCAGCCACTTTTGGAGATCAGTGTGGAGGTTTCTCAGAACACTGAGAATGGAACTACCATAGAATCCAGCTATAACATATCTGGGTACTTTCCCAAAAGGATTAAAATCAGAATATTATAGTAATACATGCATATTTATGTTTATAGCAGCACAATTCACAATAGCCAAATTATGGAACCAGCCTAGGTGTCCATCAACAGATGAATGGATTATGAAATTATGGGATATACACATGATGGAGTTCTACTCAGTCATAACAAAGAACAAAATTATGTCATTTGCAGGAAAATGGATGGAGTTAGAAATAATTATTCTAAGTGAAATCAGCCAGTCACAAAAAATGAAGGGTCATATGTTTTCCTTTATATGTAGAAGCCAGGGAGAAATTGGGATACAAAAGGGACTCCAGAAAAAGGAGGAGAAACACTAGTGGAGTGATGGAGGGGGTCTAGGAAAGGGAGCTGGGTGGGGGAGGGAGGTATGATGAAGGAAACTTCAGTCCACATGATGTACATATGCAAAATTATCAATGCCAATCTCAATATTGTATATGGGGAAGGGGAGGGAGTGGGGTGGGAGCTGGGGGGAAACTCACCAAGTGCTATGTGCATGTGTGTCTCTATCTATTTGAACTTCATGATGTATGATTACAATGCACCAATAAAAAATAAAGAAAATCTTCCATGGACTCCTCCTAGTAACTAGAAACTTAGGGAGTGGAACCTAGATCTCTGTATTTTTTTAATGTTACTGGGCATTGAACCCAGGGTCATTCTACATCTGAGCTACACCCAAGCCCTATTTTTATTTATTTATTTATTTATTTATTTATTTATTTATTTTTTGCGATACTGGGGATTGAACCCAGGGGCGTTCTACCTCAGCACTACACCCCCGACCCTATTTTTTATACTTTATTTTGAAACCGGGTCTCACGAAGTTGCAGAGGGCCTCACTAAGTAGAGAGAGAGAGAGAGAGAGAGAGACAGACAGACA
>PVJS01017460.1:0-36147 GCA_004027185.1 Glis glis
TCTACTTAGTGAGGCCCTCCGCAACTTCGTGAGACCCGGTCTCAAAATAAAGTATAAAAAAAAAAATAGGGCCGGGGGTGTAGCGTGGAGGTAGAACACCCCTGCGTTCAATCCCCGGTACCGCAAAAAAAAAAAAAAAAGAATATCATATATCTTAGCTGGGAGTGGTGGCACATGACTGTAATCCCAGTACTTGGGAGGATGAAACAGGAGGATGGCAGGTTTGAGGCCAGCCTCAGCAACTTAGCAAGACCCTCAGCAGTTTACCAAGATCCTGTTTCAAAATTAAAAATAAAAGGGGCTGGGGGTTGTAGTTTGGAGGTAGAATGCCCCTGGGTTCAATCCCCAATACCAAGTGTGTATGTGTGTGTGTGTGTGTGTGTGTGCGTGTGTGTGTGTGTGTGTGTGTGTGTGTGTAATATCTCTTGATTGCTGAGATTTTGGCATACCTTAAGTTTTGCACCTCAGGTATGCATCGCCCCCCTCACCTGAGTGCCAGCCTCAAACACCTTCACAATTGAATCAAAAGGTTGAACCAGTTGGTCCATCAGCAGCAGGATCTTTTGGCTTTGATTTTCCCCTTCCTCTTTCTCTGGAGAGCTGACCGTATCCAACAAAGGGGTGGGGGGGTGCTAGAATTCTTTTCTATGTACCACAAGCTCTTAGAGTCAGCTTGAGTATTTCCGTACCTGTTATGATATCACAGACATAGCCTGAAAATGAAATGCTGCATTGATTAAAATACTGTTTTCATGGAAAGGAACCATAGTGGTTCATGTTGGATGTGTTTGTTCTCTTACTAAACTGGTATGGGTTTGAGCGAAATTAACTCTCATATCCACTGTACTCGCTTTAATTTCCAAGAATAAATGGCTGTGGAGGCTTGCTCATCTTTTGTCTAGAATTGCCAGATGTTTGAGACGGAACTCAACAGCTCAGTATTTTCGCTTCTAATGGGCTAAAAATGAAAATGAAAACAAAAGCGAATATATGATGTGTTTTTTTCTCATTAACATTTTTTTCTTGATCGTGTGAGGCTTTCTGAGGCTGTTTCCTGGTAATTTTGAACCCACTCCCCAGCTGGAATACAGGATAAAACAGCTGTTCTAAACTGCCGAGAGTTCTAAATGTGGAAGAGGGACTTTGTCTTCTTGTGTACTTTGCCTTTGTCCTGGGAGTGATTATTTTGATAAGCCCTATTGGTTGTGTAGATATGAGCCAAATATTGATGGGGGGTATCTCCTCATGTTGGTTAGGTAATTCACTGTAGATACTTCAGATTAGGATGTAAAGTATTCTGTCTAATAGTGACAAAAGGTGACCTGGGAGGAGTAGTCATTATTAGTATTTAATAATTTTAATTATTCTCAGGAGATTATACACCGAACTATTTAGGGGTGAAGACCCTGCATCTTACTTTCAAATGACTCATCAAATTAATAGCAATAGCCAGGCATGGTGGGCACACCTGTAATCCCAGTGCTTGGGAGGCTGAAACAGGAGGATCGCAGGTTTGAGGATAGTCTCAGCAAGGTAGCTAGACTCTTAGCGAGCTAGAGAGATCCTGTTTCAAAACAAAAAATAAAAAGGGCTAGGAATGTAGCTTGGAGGTATAATGCCCCTGGGTTTAATTCCCAGTACCACAAAGAAAAAAAAAAGCAATAGGGGCTGGGGCGTAGCTCAGTGGTTAGTACATGCTTAGCATGCATAAGGGCCTGAGTTTGATCCCCAGCTCAAAACCAAAACCAAAAACCTAGCCATCGTGGTTAATTGTGCGTGTGTGAAATGTGCAAAATGTTAAAAATCAATGAATCAAGTGAAGAATTTATAAGACTTCATTTTACTATTTTTGCAACTTTTCCATGTTTCAATTTTTTTAAATTTTCAGACTGGAAAGTGTTAAAGCAATGATAAATTTCACATATATGCATATGCATGTATATTAATCTATCCATCCATTTATGTATCTGTGAGGATAAGCTAGATGTATATAGTTGGCATGATAGAAGAAACAAAGGCAAGGGCCCTGGCTGTATATGCCTATCTTGTTCTTAGCAATATTTTTTCTTTTCTTTTGTGTGTGTGGTACCGAGGATTGAACCCAGCAGCAGCAGCATTCTACCTTTGAGCTACACCCCCAGCTCTATTTTATTTTTAATTTTTAAGCAGGGTCTCGCTAAGTTGCTAAAGGCCTCACTGAATTGTTGAGGCTGGCTTCAAACCTGCCACCCTCTTGTCTCAGCCTCCCAAATACTTGGATTACAGGCGTGGGCCACCAAGCCTGTCTAGCAATATTTTATCTAATTCAAATCCAATCCCAGACTTAAGCCAGGATCACACAGTTAGTTAGCATCCTTACGGATTTTTAAGCCAGCCTGGGTTGATCAATACCTGCTCCTTAGTCTTGGACTGTCTCTGCTTTCCCTAACCAGGAACATGACTCAGGCTTTAGTGATGGTATAGTTGTCAAGAATGCTTGGAGCCGGGCGTGGTGGCGCACGCTTGTAATCCCAGTACTTTGGGAGGCGGAGACCAGAGGATCCAGGTTCGCGGCCAGTCTCAGCTCTCTCTCTCTCTCCCTGTCTCTCTCTCTCTCTCTACTTAGTGAGGCCCTCCGCAACTTCGTGAGACCTGGTTTCAAAATAAAGTATAAAAAAATAGGGCTGGGGGTGTAACGCGGAAGTAGAACACCCCTGGGTTCAATCCCCGGTACCGCAAAAAAAAAAAAATGCTTGGAAGCTACTTATGAATTTATTTCAGTATTGTTTCTAATTCCATAAATTTATTCATTGACTTTAACTTCAGTCTATTCAATTTGTATAAGACCTGATATCTATTTGTTCAAACCAAGGAGAATTATTCAGATAATTCACACAAGTCTTTCCTCACTATTCAAATCCCTTCTGAGAAATTTATATTGCACATTTCTCCACAAGCCCCCCTCCCCCAACATCAGATACACATAAATAGTGGGTGTTGAAAGGATTCGGGGATTGTGTGAGTAAATTACCACCAGCTGTCTGAAGCCTTGCTCATAATTTCTTTCCTGGAGGTTTTTGTTACAGCTGACAAAGGCTAGCCAACGCAGGAGGTGGGTCTGAATTCACAGACACACCCCTAAAGACAGGGGAAGCAGGGTGGGAAATAAAGGGAGGAAATGTCCACTTTTAATTTATCTGGTCTCTCGAACTCTAGACAGCAAGCGAGGGAATCCACTTAGTCAACTTCCTTATCAGAGCGTTGGTCTCATGATAAATCAGGAAGCTGAAAAATGGAAAATCTAGGTCACTGGCCAAGCCCTGGAGAACAATTTGGAGCAGAACCGAAGTTAAAATTCACCACTGCTACACTGGGTTGGAACCCTGCCTGGTATGCAAACATTAATGAAAAATAACTATGATTTATAGAATGTTTAAAATGTACTGGGCACCGAATTCAATTGTTTCCATATATTATCTCCTTTTGTTCTCACAGGGACCCTATCAGGTAGTTATTATCATTAACCTTATTTTACAAATGAGAAATCTAAAGAACAGAGTTTTGTCACTAAAATTGCAGGGCTGGAAATTGACTCTCCAGCCAATTATCCTAGCAGCTGTGTGATATTGCCCACCAGTGCTATTTGCTGTGCAGCACTGCCCTTCCAGATAAAGGGTACACTAGGCAGTCACCCTGGGGAGGCTGGAGATATTTTTCCTTCTACCAGTGAAAATTTTTTAAAAATTTCAACAATACTTTTTAAAATTGTTTATTTATTTATTTATTTATTTATTTTGGGGTATTGGTGATTGAATGTAGGGGCATTCTACCTCCAAGCTACTCTCCCAGCCCTTTTTATATTTTATTTTGAAACAGAATCTCATGCTGTAAGTTGCTGAGGGTCTCACTAAGCTGCTGAGGCTGTCCTCGTACCTGCAATCCTCCTGTCTCAGCCTCCCAAGTGTTGGGATTATAGGCATGTGACACCATGTTTGACTAAATGCTTTTTTTTTTTTTTTGCGGTACTGGGGATTGAACGCAGGGGCGTTCTACCTCCACGCTACACCCCCGGCCCTATTTTTTATACTTTATTTTGAAACCAGGTCTCACGAAGTTGCGGAGGGCCTCGCTAAGGAGAGAGAGAGAGACAGGGAGAGAGAGAGCGAGAGAGCTGAGGCTGACCCGGATCCTCCAGTCTCTGCCTCCCAACGTACTGGGATTACAAGCGTGCACCACCACGCCCGGCGCTAAATGCTTTTTATTAAGTTGATTTTTAAAAGTTTTAGTTGACAATCATTGTACTAGTTCATGGGATAAAATGTGATGCTTTGATATATGTGTACATTGTGGAATGATTAAAACAAGCTAATAAACTGAGCGTGGTAGTGCACACTTGTAATCCCAGTACTTGGGAGGCTGAGATAGGAGGATCCGAGTTCACGGCCAGCCTCAGCTACTTAGCAAGGCCCTCCGCAACTTAGACCCTGTTTCAAAATAAAGAATAAAAAATAGGGCTGGGGGTGTAGCTCAGGGGTAGAATTCCCCTGGGTTCAATCCCCAGTACTGCAAAAAAAACTGCACACAAAAAAAAACAAAAAGCAAACAAACAAAAAACAAGCTAATAAATTTTTAATGAAAGCAGGACTTTTACAATTTTAATATATGATAGTTATTCATTATGATCATCCTCAGTACCCTACTTAGATGCTACCTTCTCTATGAAACCTTCTCTAGCCAAATTTAATTAAGTGTTCTCTCCTTCATGTTCGGCTTTGTGTGTTTTATTATAGCACTTTACACAAACTGATTTGTATTATGGTTTGTTGAAGGCTTGTTTGGCGTTTCACACTAGATTTTAAACATGTAGCGCAATGCCTAGAACATGCTGTTTGTTGAATTCATGTCGAATCAAATGAACTTAGGTTGCAAAATTGTCTCTGAGTTTTATCAACTTGTGGGGAATAAAATTAGTTGGGCTTGGTGGCACTTGCCTATAATCCCAGTACTTGGGAGACTGAGACAGGAGGATCACAGGTTTGAGATTAGCATGCACTAACTTAGCAAGACCCTGTTTCTTTTCTTTTTTTTTTTTTGGCGGTACCAGGGATTGAACCCAGGGGCGTTCTACCTCCGCGCTACACCCCCGGCCCTATTGTTTATACTTTATTTGAAACCGGGTCTCATGAAGTTGCAGAGGGCCTCACTAAGTAGAGAGAGAGAGAGGGAGAGAGAGAGAGAGAGAGAGAGAGAGCGAGCGCTGAGGCTGGCCACGAACCCGGATCCTCCGATCTCTGCCTCCCAAAGTACTGGGATTACAAGTGTGCGCCACCACGCCCGGCAGGACCCTGTTTCAAAATAGAAAATAAAATGGGCTGGGGGTGTATCTCAGTGATAGAATCCCCCTGGGTACAGTCCCCTGTAAACACACACACACACACACACACACACACACACACACACACACACACTAAACCCCTTGAGTATTAGCCACCTCTGAACTCCCACCTGTTCATTTAGGAATGAAGTCCTTTCTAAAGCCTTCCCCTTCCCCGTAAGTATTTATGCTTATCCCAAGGTTATTTTCCATTCTCTCATAAACTGCTACTGGCCTTGCTCTCTGTCACTCTGAGGCACAGCTGCCACTTTGCCTGCTGTGTGTAGTCTGCAGAGCCACACACACCCCACACCATGCCCTGCTCCCACTACTGAAGGGCAGATCTTTGCAGGCAGGTATGAACAACCAGTTCTCTCCAGGTCACTTGAATGGCTTGGGTAACAGGTACATCTATGCAAGCCTCAGTCTGCATTAGGCTCTTCCATGGGGCTAATAATCCAGGTAACAATTTTGAATTTATGAATCTTATTGCATAGTTTTTTACCTTGTGAAAGTTCAGTTTTATTATATAGTTGGCTGTCTGTACAGGTTCCACATCCACAGATTTATCTAATGGCAGATCGGAAATATTTGGGGGAAAAAACTGCATCTGTACTGTATGCGTATGGCCTTTTTTTCTTGTCATCAGTGCCTAAACAACACAGTAAAACAACTTTTTACACAGCATGTACCTTATATCAGTGCATAGTTTGGATCTTGAATCTCTCACAAAGGCCCATGTGTTGAAGGCTTGTTCCTCACATTGTGGTGCTGGTGGCAGGTGGAGGAACCTTTAAGAGGTGGGGCCTAGCGGGAGGAGGTTAGGTCACTGGGGGTGTGCCTTTGAAGGGGATATTGGGACCCCAGCCCCTTCCTCCCTCTTTTTGCTTCCTGGCTGCCATGAGGTGACTAGGCCTCCTCCATCGTGTGCTCACACCATGAGGTACTGGGCCACAACAGGCTCAAAGCACCAGGGCCCATGATCATGGACTTGAACCTCTAAAACTGTGAGCCAAAATAAGCCTTTTCTCTTTTTAAGTTATCTCAGGTACTCTGTTATAATAATGGAGAGCTGACTAACACAATTGGGCATTATAAATACTTATAATCTAAAAATGATTTAAAGTATATGGGAGGCCAGGTATGGGGATACATGCCTGTAACCCCAGTACTTGGAGGCTGAGACAGGAGTATTGAAGATTCAAGGACAGCCTCTGCAAGTAGTGAAATGCTCATCAACCTAGTGAGACCCTGTTTCAAATTAAAAATGAAACAGGTCTGGGGGTAGAATGCCTCTGGGTAGAATGCCTCTGGGTAGAATGCCTCTGGGTTCAATCCCCAGTTACACACACACACACACACACACACACACACACACACACAGAGTATATGGGAGGATGTGCATGGGTTGTATGCAAATACTGTGCCATTTTATATAAGGGATTTGAGCATCGGCAGATTTTTGGGGGGACCAATAGTGCCACAGGCTGGGGTCTGAACCTTCAACAAATGGGCTTTTGTGTGACAATCAGGATTCAAACTATAGCACCAATACAACGTAAGTGCTATGTGAATATTTGTTATACTATATTATTTAGGGAATAATGACAAGAGGGGCATCTTTTTATTCTGTCCTGCCTTAATCCCTTCCAGCCCATGTTAATACGATTTGCCTAAAAAGTTGAAGGGCATCTTATGTACTAATTTATAATCAGCTCCTCCTGCAAAAGCCACACTCACGTTTTCATTCTGAAAATGCTCTTCTTCTACTTGGTTGGGCTGTCTGTGGATCTGATGTGGGAAAATGGATTCTTCAGATCCTTAGAAACTCTTTTGTTCAGCGGAGAGGCACACCCTTAAGATTCTTAAAGGCCTTTTGTTTAACTGAAAGACTATATGAGACACCACTCTAAATCTTTTTGAGACCTTATCCATGGGTCTAACAATCACATCTTGGATTTAATTTTTTGCCCTGAAGCCAATTCTTATTTTGAAAGCTTTTGCTGTCTGGAAAGACCGGGATGAGATGCAGTTTGGTGTTGGAACTTAGCAAGTCCCGGCTTTTTATACTTCCTCCATGTTCTCCTCAAAAATGAAATGATGCTTTGTTTTTTTAAAGCTTTCCCTATCCATACTTTGCTGTAATATGGCTTAAAGAAATCCATTAGCACTTTTGAAATTCTACCTGAAAATCTCCTTTAGCCAGAGCCACCCACTCAAATGTACCTATTCAATAGAAAATAGGTACATTTTCTATTCTCCATTTTACCAAAGGCAATGGTTTTGATACATTTTCTGCCACTATGTAATATGGGTCATTTTTTTCCAGCCCCCAATGATCTTTTCCTCGCTGTCCTCAGCGTCTTTCCATCACTCTCCTCAACGTCCTTCCAGCTTTCACTAACACTTTCCTTGAGCCTTTCTGATTTCTGCTGCACCCAGATACCAGTCATTGCCACTTATTTTGGTTTTTTTTTGTTGTTGTTTCTTGTTTATTTTTTTGGTGGTTCTGGAGATTCAACACAGGGGCATTCTACTTCCAAGCTACACCCCCAGCCCTTTTTATTGTTTTGATTTAAAACAGGGTCTCGCTAGGTTGCTGAGAGTCTCGCTTCATTGCTGAGGCTGTCTTCAAACCTGCGATCCTCCTGTCTTAGCCTCCCAAGTACTGAGATTACAGGCATGCACCACCACACCCAGCTTTGATTTGGGTTTTTGTTACAGCAATACCTTACTTCCAGATACCAAATTTGATTCTGATTATATATTGCTATTTAGTAAACTACTCTAAAACATATGGCTTAATACAAGTGTTTTATTTTCATCAAGATTCAAGGGCCAACAATTCTAGCATAGTTCAGGAGGGCAGATCTGCCCCATCAAGGTCACAGCCAGGCCTGCTTAATTTTGTCCAGATGATGGAAGACTGCTTCTCACCTAAGCTTGAAGCCTCATTGGGAACTGCTGGATGTTTGGCTCAGCCAAGACCCTCCCTCTCTCTGTGTACTCTCAGGGCCTCTCACATTGTTTCTCTACTAGCGAGCTAGTTTGACTTCCTATCTGACTTTAAAAGCCAGTGTTCCAGCTGGGTGTGGTGGCATCTGCCTGTAATTCCAGTACTTGGAAGGCCGAGACAGGAGGATTGCAGGTTCAATTTATTGAGGCCCTCAGCAACTTTGCAAGACCCTGTTTCCAAATAAAAAATAAAATAGAGTTGGTAGTGTAGCTCAGAGGAAGAACACCTCTGGGTTTGATCCCCAGTAACACACACACACACACACACACACACACATACACACACACACACAGCCAGTGTTCCAAAAATCTCACATGGAAGTTACAAAGCTTCTTATTGATCTAGCCTTGGCAGTTAGACACCTCTTTTGTTGTATTCTATTAGTCAAGTAAGTCCCTAAGGGACTTACACAAATTAAAGGGAAACTTTAGGGAGTCCTTTAGTCCTTTAGGGAGTCCTTAGGGACTTACACAAATTAAAGGGAAAAGAATTAGATTCTACCTCTCAATGGGAGAAGTAGCCAAGAATTTGTGTTTATCTTTACCATAGACACTACATCTTTGATCTTAGAATGATTCATCTCTGTTCAGAAAGGACATTTTTGTTTTGTTTTAACTTAAGGTCAGGGAGATGGACAAGCTTCTGTGCGGGGCCAGCAGGGGCATGTGCTGACTAACCAAATCAGCTCAATAGACGGCCATGATCCGTGAAGTGACAGCGTTGCAGACATGCTGTCCTACCTAAGTGTTCAAACAGCTAGGTGTCAAAATCAGGGACGCAGGTGCATGACAGTTGGGCCTGATGTTCTGCAACAAAACTGTTTGGTTTCAAATCTCAGCTTTGGTTTCAAATCTATCAGTTCTGTGGACATAGGTCCTAAATTTTATCTCCATGCCCTCTGCATTAGTTATTTATAAAATTGAGATGACTAGAGCCTGCCTCATAAGGTTATTGTGAGGATGGGAAGAGTTATCACACACACACACACACACACACACAAAGCTTTTAGAAGAGAATCTGGCAACAAATATGTTAGACATTGTTATTTTTATTATTGCCTTATCTGTCATACAGATAAGTGATTGCTATCAAGGTCCATAATCCTTTTTACTCAGAATAACATTGGGAAGAAGAAAAGGAAAAAGAATTTTTAAAAAACGAAGGGAAGGTGAAAGTAACAGAGTATTTCGAGCTGAGTGAAAAGATTATGACATCTTATTTTTTTTTTGTCCCTTATAATCAATTCAAGTATTTGCTGAAGCACAATTAATTGACTGAATTAAGATAGTGCACTCAGGAAAGAATAACATAACTGGCTTAATTTATCAACACCATCTATCCAGATTATCTAGGTTCTAATCCAGAAAACAGAGAGCAGATATGCAAGAGAAAGATGTGTGACTTTCTGCGTAATGATTCACTGTCTCGAAATAGAAAGAAAGAAATAATAGCAGAAGAGGTCACTGCAATAACAAATCCCCAAATCTCAGCAATTCATTAAAAAGGTATTTTTTGCTCATTCCTCATATTGAGTCTGGGTCAGCAGCTGTGATTGTCACAGTCCCTCAGAGACCCAGGTTGATGAAAACTTCATCTCAACACGTACTGATCTTCAAAGGATTGCTGCAACAGTGCAGACTGACAATGGCCAATTGTGTTCTGACTGTAAAACATCCACACTCTGCCTAGAAGTGACCACATGAGACTTCCTCTCACATTTCAGTGGCCAAAGCAAGTTTCATTTCCATGCCCAAACAACTACCTTTAAATGGAGTGGGAAAGGTAGAATTAACTTGTATCTCCAAGGAGAACATTTTGACAAAAAGCCAGACATCACTATATAGAATGCCTGGGAGACTAGAATTTCCCACACTCATTCTCTACCCCAGCAACCTGTGGGGAGACGGCACTTTTCTGCACCGATGACTTAGGACTTGACCATATGACTTTGGTGAGTAGAATACGGCAGAAGGAACAGCGCGCCCACTCGGAGCAGGGATTTTAAGAGACATGAGTCTCTGCCAACTTTCTCACACGCCTGCACTCTGCCAGGAGAAGAATATTCCCCCCATAGCTGCTGCTGCTTCCATGTGGGTCCTGGAATGAGAGATATGTGGAGCAGGCTTGAACCCATGCTCAACCAATACATTTCTCGGAGTGAGAAATGAATGCCTATTGCAAAACACTGGGATTTGGGAATTCTTCGTGAAGCTGCATTTTTTCAGCAAAAAGATGACTAATACAGTAACTCAACACAGAAAGATTTCATGAATACTGGCTACCACAGATAATGGTTTGCAAGTAAACATATGAAATAGGAACATGCTAGTTATTGTTCTAAGAAATGTACAATAAAATGAGATGGTGTTAAACTATGTATTAGATAGACAGATATATGTCTATATATGTAAAACATCTTATAACTTAAACTCTTTATCTATTAAATAAGGAAAAAATGAAAGTGATAAAGCCTAGTGCTGTGAGGTTACATAAGATGATAAAATTAGAATCCTTTTACCCTAACATTCCTATTCCTGTGAAGTCATCCCAAGGAAATAATTTATCTTAGTTCATTCCTGTTTCTATAACGAAATACCTTAGGCTGGGTGATGTATAAAGAATAGAAATGTATTGCTCATAGTTCTGAAGGCCGGTAAGTCTAAGATAAAGGTTCCTGCAGATTCAGTATCTGGTGAGGGCTGCTCTCTACTTTTTAGATGGCTCCTTGTTGCTGCACCCTCCAGAAGGGACATACACTGCAGACAGAAGTTGAGGGCACTCCCTTCAATCTCTGTTATAGCTCTAATTCCATTAATGAGGGTACCGTGCTCATGACTTAATCACTTCCCAAAAGGTATTACTTCTTAGGCCCCACTCTTTAGGTTCTAACATATGAATTTTGGAAGGACCCATATATTCAAATCATAGCATAATTAAAAATGATAAAAATAAAAAGCAGAAAAATCTTCATTTGAGTCTAATATTAGAAACAGCATGACTATGCACTAATAGCATGTTATTAAGAAAGCTGTGGTTCTACTGATATTATAAAATTTATACAATCACTAGAATAACAAATACAAACACTCCCTAACAACATGGACAAATATTTAATAAGTGGGAAAAAGGAGGATATATACTTATGTCTAAACTGTAATTGTAACTGTGTAAATAGGTATGTAATATATATGTAGATAATGACAAGGGAATATGGAGAAGTATAAATGTTTGTGCTGGAGTATAAATGTTTATATATGTAAAAATTTTTTCTTTTGAAATATAACACAAAAATTAGGGAATTTTGACAACAAATGTAATTTTATAAAAAAACAAAGAATTTCCTCAAGAATGTACTCTATGTGTATAAGCCTCTTGTGTGTGTAAGTGAGTCTGTTTGGATTAAAAGATACATTTTTTAAGCCTGGTTGTGGTGGTACACACTTGTCATCCCAGTACTTGGGAGGCTGAGACAGAAGGATTGCAGGTTTGAGGGCAGCCTCAGCAACTTAGCAAGGCCCTCAGTAACTTAGTGAGACCCTGTTTCAAAACAAAAACTAAAATAGGGCTGAGGGTGTAGCTCAGAGGTAGAATACCCATGGGTTCAACCCCCAGTATTGCAAAAAAAAAAAAAAAGTAAGAGACTGGAAAAAATTCAATAAACTTTTAAAATTGATTATCTCTGGGTATTAAGGAGAATTCATTTTATATATATATTTTATGTATTTTTCAAATGTTCTACAATAAACATGTTATGAATTTTTTTAAAAAGTTATTTTAAAAATAAGCCTATTTTCTAGCCTCACTTCTGAGAGCCCACAGTTGGCCTAGTTCGTGCTATCATTTCTTGAATGCAACGCATGTCTGGGTGTAGACAGAGTTCCTTTCCACAACTCAGAAGCCCATAATTTGATTTGAGACATAACTAAATATAGCATCAACTCTGGTATGGAGGATGGAAATCTGACTCTCCCTGCCTTTCTTTTTTCTGCCTCAGAGGCAACAGGAGATTCTTTTCAAGACAGGTGGCCTGTGAGCCTTATCTAAGGTCAAACTGGACCTTAAGTTTTTTTTTTTCTGGTAACTTCATAAGGCCAGGCCTCAGCCACAAACTAAGTGTTGCTGTTGGGGGATTCGGGACTGGGGACCTTTTAGCAGCTTCTCTGAGCCCTCAAATGTGTTGTTACCCTCTTCTGACCCCTGCTTTGTATTGGTCATGAGGAGAACTAACTAATCCAAGAAATGGGAGGCAGGATGGTACTTTGCCCCAAGAATACAGGTTCCTTACAGCCCCACTTAGGAGAGACTCAGGCATGCCAGAGTCTCTCCTAAGTCGGTCCTAGGATGCCTAAGAATAGATTCATTCTAGAGAAGCCTTGTTGGTCATATCTTGGAAATTCGGATAATTTCCAAAGATAATAGCTCTGGGGCCATGCAGAGATCCTGTGCCTTCTTAGTCTCCAACTTCTCATCTGTAAACAACTACAACTAAAGCAACATGGCCACATATGGGCACTATAAAGCTTTGTGCAAAATTTTTTAAAAAGGTCAGTGGTTAATGCTAATAATAACGGTGATTATGTCACTTAATAAAAAGGTTTTTATTTCAGAGCTAAAAAGGAGCTTCAGGCTGGAAACGGTCTAATTACGGCATGTCTGCCCTGTTTAAGCCTTGATACTTAAGTAGATGGTACAGGGTCTGAGGCCTCGCCCAAGAGCCCTTTCCATCGTCTTCCACCAGTCACAGGAAGATTCCAGGTTCTGAGGGCTCCTGTCTCGAAGCTTTCCAAGTGTTCTGGGAAGTTCAGGAACCCTCCACCTCCTTGGAGCTGGTGGTATAGCCCAGTTGCTGTGGAAACTGACAACCAAGGAGGTAGGGTAGAAGACCATCAAATCAGGGGGTGTCTGAGATGGAGGCAGCTACTACTAACGCTGCTGAAGGTTTTGTGAGGATGCTTCCCTAACAAACCGAAGGTTTCCGTTCCTAGATTAATGGTGAAACCAACACGCCACAGTTCCAGGAGAATAACACGTGTGTCCTGTGACGATTTAGCATGCATGTCTGCAGTCAGGCAGGGTCGTCCCTGAACCTTCCTAGACTGTCGCTGGCTGCGAGGTTCCCTGCGGGCGGGGATGCAGGTACGCTGGGACCTCCCTCCACACTCTCCCCGCGGTGGCTGGGAAGGGCGAGGGCTGGAGGGCCAGGTAAAGCGTGCTGCAGCCCCTGCCCTGCGGTCTGCACCGTCCTTTGGGGCGGAGGGTGTAGCCTGGCCGGTCCCGCCCCGCACCCCCTCGCCCGCCCGCGGTTGACAGCTCAGCTGGTGCGGAGCCGCGCGTGCCAGCCAGTCGTGTCCCAGCCCGCGGCAGCCTCCTCCGAGAACAGTCCCTCCCTTGTGCCGGTCGCACCGTTAGCTGGAGGTTCGGCCACGTCAAATTGGATTTCTGCAAGGAGGAAAAAAAAAAAAAAAAAAAAAGCCGGGAGAGCTCGCTCGCTTGCTCGCTCGCCGCAGGAAGGAGAAGCTGGGGAGGAAGAAGCTGGGGCTCTTTGCACTGGAGATTCGTGGGCAAGGCATTTCATTTTCCCAGGCGGCTTCCACTCCCGGGTGAGGAGCGCCCCGAGAGGAAGGAAAGCGCCCGAAAAATGGAGCCGACGTGGGCCAGGTAGGTGAGCGGCTGGCTTCGGGCCACGTTCCGGACTCGGGGTCCCGGCCGCGCCCCCTCCCCCAGCGCCCCGGGAAGAGGTCGCCTCCGACCGCTGGGGACCTTGGACCGCTGGTGTGTGCAATCCTCCCGGACTCCCAGCCCACCGCCCTCCGTCCTCCTGCACATGTCCTGTTCTCTGGTGTCTTCCCCAGCTCAATGAAGCTCCTTTCCACCTCCTCTTGGCGTTAGAAATACCCAGCGAGGCTGCCTGGAAGTTTTTGTAGAAATGGTTCTCCCTTTGCTTGGTTTGGGCTCTCTCTTTTCCATAGACTAAAGGGGTTCCAGTAGGTCTTTCTTTAGAGATACCTTTGCTTTCCGGTACTTTGAACAATATTGGATTTAGCCTCACGCTGCCACGTTTTCCTTCTCAACCTCACACAAAGGCGAAGGACCCGGTGAGCAGAGGCCAGCAAGGCTCGTGGGTCTCCAGAGCCTCCAGTTGGAGCGGACTTTCCCCCAGGAAAGGAGAAAGGACGAGATCAGGGGACCCTACCTTGCTCAGGATCAGGTCAGCTTGCTTTTAGGTCAGATTTCGGAGATGCTTGGTGGAATTCTGTTTTCTCCTTCCCTGAGATATACTTTAAAATGGAGTTCCTTCCAGGGAGGAGGTAAGGATAAGGGACCCTGTATTGCGACAAAAATCTTAATTTTTGTTTTTAGGGGCGGTGTGGGCGGGAGACTGTATTTCAGAGGTGTTTCCCCAGTGGGCACCCTTCCATCTCCAGGGCTCCGCTTTGGAGAATTGGGGTGGGGCCAAGTGAGTGTCCTGACTCCTGAGACCAAAGTCTACAAACATATCAGGCAAATTTGGTGTTTAACAGTACTTAGGCAAAGACTTGAGGGATTTTAGTTGAGTATAAAGCTCAACAAGAGTTGACTGTGAATTTTGAAGAAAGGGGAAATTGAAACATGGGGTAGATTGACAGAGACTGTACTTTCTAGGTTTATAAGTGTTGATCCTGCTTGAGGCTCTCTTCTGCTGTTGTCAGGCTTCTCTCCTATAGGACTGTGTTCTCTTTGGGTCATCACTAGATTTTTTTCTGTGTGTGTGTGGTACTGAGGATTGAACCCAAGGTCATTCTACCTCCAAGATATACCCCCAACCCTTTTTTTTTTATTTGTAACAGGGACACTAAATTGAGGAGACTGGCCTCCAACCTGCAATCCTCCAGTTTTAGGCTCCAAGGATTGGGATTACAGGCATGCTCCCCCACGCCTGGCTTAATATCACTAGATTTTAAAAAGTGAAATCAAGAGACAGGAGGAAACTAAATGCCATGCCTTGAGGAAGGGACCTAGGGCTCTTTGGTTTGGAGAAGTGAAGACTGCAAGAGGGGGAGGACGTGGTAACTCTCTTCACAGATCTGAAGAGCAGTTGGCGGTACAGGGATTAGATCAATTTAGAATCTCTTAGAAGGGCAGAACAACTGATGGGAGCAAATTGTGGAGAGGCGAGTGTTAGCAAACTATAAGGAAAGAGTTTCTAAACAATGAGCTACCTGAGCAGTACAGAGATTCCTGAGCCTGGAGTTACTCAGGCAAGGGCTTGATGAGCACATGATGGTAATGAGAGTGAGCATATCTGAGATTCTTACTATCCATCAGTGTTTTTCACACTTTAAAAAATAAGCAATCATGCTCAAGGCCCTGGGTTCGATCCCCAGCACTGCAAAAAAGTATAACAATCAGAGGCAAGTTCAGAAGTAATTCAGAAAAATCACAAATCATATGTTTACAGTTCAATTAATTTTACCAACTGAGTATACTCGTGTGATGGGTACTCACATCAAGAATGAAACACGGCCAGCGCCCCCTGAAGCCCTCCTCATGAGTCCAGGGAGAACCATTACTCTGATATTTAACACCACAGATTAGTTTTGCCTAATTTTAAACTTTATGTAAGCAAAATTATGCACAGTATACTTTTTTTTTTTTTTTTTGCGGTACCAGGGATTGAACCCAGGGGCATTCTACCTCTGCGCTACACCCCTGGCCCTATTTTTTTATACTTTATTTTGAAACCGGGTCTCACGAAGTTGCGGAGGGCCTCACTAGGTAGAGAGAGAGAGAGAGAGAGACAGGGAGAGAGAGAGAGAAAGAGAGCTGAGGCTGGCCGCGAACCCGGATCCTCCGGTCTCCGCCTCCCAAAGTACTGGGATTACAAGCGTGCGCCACCATGCCCAGCCACAGTATACTTTTTAATCCAGTGTCTTTCACTCAGTCTTTCGCTTTTGGGATTCTTCTACATTGTGTGGGGTTGCAGTTCATTTGTTCTTACTTCTGAGTAGGATTCTATTGTGTGTAAACACATCCATTTATTTATTCATTTTATTGCTAATAGGCATTTGGTTTGGGGGCTATTAAAATGTTGCTATGAACATTTTTGTACATGTCTTTTGTGAACATGTGTACACATTTCTGTTGGGTAAATAAATAGAATCACTGGATAACAGGAAATGAACGTTCAGCCTTGGTACATGCTGCCAGATTGTTTTCTAAAGCGATTACAAAAAAAAAAAAGGTTTCTGTCCAACGAGTAGAGGCAGTGGAAAGGTGATCAAGGGTAATGCGAATTAGAACCACAGTGCTATACCACTACATCTGTAACCAGAATGGGTGAAATTAAAAAATAGAAAAAGGCCGGGCATAGAGCTCAGTGGTAGAGTGCCTGGTATGTGGGAGGCCCTGGGTTCCATCCCCAGCACTGGGAAAAAAACAAAACTTAGAAAGTAACCAAATGTTGGCAAGATGGAACCCTCAGAATGTTCTCACTTTTTCTTTTAACCCTTCTACCTACAATAACAAATGTATTTATACTGCCACAAACTATACTTACACAGGTAAAAAACCAAAAGTTTCATATAACAACACTTTACCTTGCTATGTGTTTTGTACTCTTCTTTTTCTTTAGAAAACAAATGCTGGTTGTGACTCATTTATTTCACCACCTAATGGGTCACAGTTGGAAAAATCCTATAATCATAGATTGTGGTTAACGTCTCAGAGCCTTCCTAACTTACAGATCAGAGCAGTTCATAAGCATTTGTACAACCCAGCTGGGCATGGTGGCACAGGCCTGTAAATCCAGTACTTGGGAGCCCGAGACAGGAGGATCGCAGGTTCAAGGCCAACCTCAGCAATTTAGCAAGACCCTCAGGACTTTGTGAGACGCTGTTGAAAAATTAAAAAACAAAATAGGGCTGGGGGTGTGGTTCAGAGGTAGAATTCCCCTGGGTTCAATCCCCAAAAGACCCTGCCCCCAAATCCAGAACCCCCAACAGGCCAGATGTGTGCTAGATGCTCAGCATAGAGCGGTGAACGAGGGCTTGAAGGTTTTACATTCATCATCTATAATTTTAGCTGGGGCTAAGGCCGAGCTGTACCTTGGCTGCTCTGGGAGCACAGTGGAAAAGCACAACCAGGGGATTCTGAGAATAAAAATTAAAATTGCTACCATTTATTAAGCTTTCATTGGGTGCTAATGCCTCTGCATGTTTTATTTCACCTAATCTTCACCACCCTCGGAGGTCAATGTTATTATATTCATTTTTAAGACAAGGAAATTGAACTTAAGAGAGAATAAGTAATTTTCCCAGGTCGACACACATAGCTACAGAATAAATAAAGCCGGGGCCGGGTGTGGTGGTGCACACTTGTAATCCCAGTACTTGGGAGGCAGAGACTGGAGGATCTGGGTTCGCGGCCAGCCTCAGCTACTTAGTGAGGCCCTCTGCAACTTCGTGAGACCTGGTTTCAAAATAAAGTATAAAAAATAGGGCCGGGGGTGTAGCGCGGAGGTAGAATACCCCTGGGTTCACTCCCCGGTACCGCAAAAAAAATAAAAATAAAATAAATAAAGCTGAGAACTATGTAATTCTAAAACCTATGCTCTTTTAATAGCTTTATTTGAGTGGATTCTTGGAGAGGCTCGGTTTCTGAGTTGGTTCTGAAGCTGGGTACTTATGTTGGCTTCTCTTAAACTTGTGGATGAGCTTAAGACTGATTCTATCCCCAGATTTCATTCTGGGTAGCTCTGGAAAGTCCCCTCTCTGAAAGGTACTTCACATAAACCTTGGTACTCTTTATCTTGTCCAGTCCATCCACAAAGGACAGGGTACTGAGTATTTAAGTTCTCAAAGTTAGAGATCCTTCACTCCTAGCAACAAGTCCATCTGCGTGTGTTCCCCCACTCTCCCTAGGGCTGTTGCCTGACTGTTGCTAGACTCTGGTTAAATCAGCGGGGGAGAGCATGGTTGGTTCTAGAATAGCAAATTTCTGCCAGGTGCAGTGGTGCACGCCTGGAATACCAGTACTTGGGAGGCTGGGACACGAGGATCGTAGGTTTGAGGCCAGCCTCAGCAATGTAGGGTGACCCTCAGCAACTTAGCTAGATCCTGTTTCAAAATATAAAGGGCTGAGGATATAGCTTAGAGGTAGAATGCCCTTGGGTTCAATCTTCAGTACCAAAAATAAATAAATAAATAAATAAATAAATAAGCCGGGCGTGGTGGCGCACGCTTGTAATCCCAGTACTTTGGGAGGTGGAGACCGGAGGATCCAGGTTCGCGGCCAGCCTCAGCTCTCTCTCTCTCTCTCTCTCTCTCTCCCTGTCTCTCTCTCGCTCTCTCTCTCTCTCTCTCTCTCTCTACCTAGTGAGGCCCTCTGCAACTTCGTGAGACCCGGTTTCAAAATAAAATATAAAAAAATAGGGCCAGGGGTGTAGCGCGTAGGTAGAACGCCCCTGGGTTCAATCCCTGGTACCGCAAAAAACATAAATAAATAAAAATAAATAAATAAATAGTAAAGTTTCCCATGAACATACTGGTCTTACAAAAAGCTAATTTGGTCGCTAATCAAATTGAAATCCATAAATAGGGTAAGAGTTGTCAAAGGAATACGCTCATGGAGATGATGAAGAACTTGATGACAAGGATAGTTCTCACCTAGTCAATCTGGGGCAGTCATCAGTCAGGAAAGCCGCTGCTGCTCTGGGCTTTTGGCATTCTTCTCTGGACTAGCAACTCCTGTGCTAACATCAAAGCCTTTTAAATAAACGTGTATGAATTGAGCTGATCTGTGAGTGACGAGGGATCCGAGGCACCCACAGGACGGTGCTCCTTCTGGAGGCTCTAAGGGACAAGCTATTGCTTGCCATTTCCAGCTTCTGGAAATAGCAGAATTGGCACTGGAAATGGCAGAAATGGCACTGTCCACATTCCTGAACCATCGCCCCTTCCCAGCAATGTCATCACTCCGGCCTCTGCCTCCATTATCACATCCCTGACCCTCTGTGTCCCTTCTACAAGGACCCTTGTGATTACATGGGGACCAACCTGATAATCCAGGGCAATCTCATCTCAAAATCCTAATGACATCTAGCGTCCCCTTTGCCACGTAAAGTGGCATATTCACGGGCTCTGGGGATTAGAAATGTGGACATCCTTGGATGCCATGATTCAACCTGCCACACTTCTAAATGCTGGAGAAGTCATTGCTAATTCCTGTATGTATGTATTTGTATGTATTTGTCCTGGGGATCGAACCCAGGGGCATTCTACCTCTGAGCTAGACCCCCAGCCCTGTTTTAGTTTTTATTTTGAAACAGCATCTTGCTAAGTTGCTGAGGGTCTCCCTAAATTGCTGAGACTGGCCTCAAACCTGGGATCCTCTTATCTCAGCCTCCCAAGTACTGGGATTACAGGCATCAGTTTCTCTTCCCCTTTTAGGTAGAAATGTCCTTTTTTTCCAGCACATGGGAAAGCTGAATAAAAATCAGGCAAATCATATGTGAATCTTATACAACTTCCCTGAACAAATAACTCATGGAAAAGTGAACCTGAAATATTCAAAGGCAGGCTATAAGACTGAAGTTCAGGAAAGGAAAGCAAATTAATTCATCTGTTTCATTTACTCTGTAATCTGATTTAATAAAATGCAAACATTAATTGTATTTGCCTGCTGTGTCTGGGAAAATGTGGAGAAGGGAAGTAACATTCAGGAAAAAATAACAGTGCAGTTGCAGAATTTAAGAATTGGATTTTGTTTCTTCTCTACCATAAAAAAATGCAGCCTTCAAGGAAGACAAAATACTCATTTATCATAGCTGTGTTATACTAAACAGATCCCCACTGGTTAGTTATTTGCATTTATTCTGCTCTGTGTTATTACTTGGCCTAGAGGAATGAGGGACTTTTTATAGCTCTTGAATTCATGGTGAGCTAGTAAGAGAGTGAGTCCTATTTACAAATGCATGGTTATGGCCAGAGATAGCATTTTGCCCCGTGTTACAGATGTGACTCTGAGGCTGGGGAGGTTATGTATTTGCTGGTGTTCACAACTAGTACTCATTAGTGCATGAAGGTCTGTGTAATGCCAACATACTTGCTTACTGTGGTGCCGGTGTTTTGCATATAGCACTTTGTATTAGGAAAATTATTCTTTTCATATTTCTATTATGGAAACATCCTTGGATGTTGAATTTCCCGTTTAATATTCAGCACTGCTAGCAATTCGTTTTCTGGATTTTGAGAAGGAAGACTCTTGGCCTTGACAACTTTGGTCGACTATTAAATGGGCCTACACTTGGATTTGGCTTGGGGAATTTGCTGCCATCAATGCTTTCAATCCTACTTGCTTCTTTCCCATACTTCCGAGTCCATGTGGGCCCCCTCCCTCCCACACACCCATCTTTCAGCTGCATGCTAACGCTGGATTTAAATTACCCCCAAATTGGGCAGGGGTTGCTCTTTTCTCTGAAAGGATAAGGTGGCTGGCCTCATCTCTGTGTCCTCTACACCCCGCTGACTCTCCTCACCATGGCTGAGAGATCATCGCTGCAAGACTGTGTTGATCATCGCTCATTCAGTGGATGCCCAGAGACACTACTCCTATTGAAACTAACCCCATTTTATAAATAAAATTCCAAACCGGGCTCAGAACATTCCACAAGTTGTCTCTGGCAAAAATTCAAGCAGCATTTAAAGTTAGAAGAAAGTCCAAAATAAAAGAGATGTCATGATGACCCAAGGTGGCTCCATCACCTTCTATTTTAAACCATTCAGACGCACTGAAGACTTGTTTTCCTCTGTCTCCGAGCATCTTCTGAATTCTGTGATCTGCAAGACAAACATAATCTGGATTTTTGTCCCTGGGTCCTCATAGCTGAAGCACTTTTAGTCATCGACTATAATAAATTTTATAATAAAAATAAGAACTTGTATTTTCATAGCACATTAATAGGCAGTGATACATTTCTCCTTGACCTGTCTCATTATTTCCAGTCATTTTGCTTGTTACATGTTGCAGAAACTTCTTTCTCTTTTATACTGTAGTAATCCCAGTCTTTAGGAGACTGAGACTGGAGTATCATAGGTTTGAGGCTAGCCTCAGCAATTTAGCGAGGCCCTCAGCAACTTAGTGAAGCCCTCAGCAACTTAGTGAGAACCCTGTTTCAAAATAGGGCTGGGGATGTAGCTCAGAAGTAGAATGCCCCTGGGTTTAATCCCCAGCCCCCCCCAAAAAAAAAAACAAAAAACAGAGATGACTAGGGATATTGTAGTTCAGAGGTAGAACACCCCTGGGTTCACTCCCTAGTATCCCCCCACCCACAGATTATTTTTGGATGATAGATGTTCAGAAGTAGAATAACTATGTCATACATTTCCAGTCCTTGAAAATACACCATAAATTGCTTAGAATTATATTCATATCAGAAGGAGATTTTATTCAATTTAAATATCTTTTGCAAGACCCAAATCCCTCTATTGCAGAGGGGGAAATGAATGCGCACTGACACAAAGTGGCATATTCTAGTTGAATCGAGCAGCAGTCCCAACTTTTACCCTTCTCTAGGGTAAAGCAATTCACTGCTGCTATTAATCTCCATTAGTCTTGTGAAGTGTTTATGCAAATGGTAATGAACGGACAATTTTAATCTAAGAAGATAAAAGTAGATTTAAATTACATCCAAACTATGTATATATATTAGGATGTCTATTGCAAAGCAAAAGAAAATAAATGCTGTATTTGTTTATAGAATTATGGCAAAATCCTTTATGTGCTCCTTCTAAGTGAAATCAGTCTATTTTCATAGCAGAAAGAAATTTACATTTGTGTTCCTCAAATGACAGCATGTTAGGTTTAGAACTGAGTTGGTTTTAGAAAGATTCACCTGGGCATTACTTGGAGATTTTCAGATTACTGGCACCGGGGTCAGCATTATTGCCAGCAGATGTAGGGAGCTGGTTATAGATGATGGTCACTCAATTCACCCTGAGCTAAAATGATCATGTGTGGGCCTTAATGCACCGGATGACCCCACCCACACACCTCGCCTTGCCTTTGCTAGGATAAGTTTGTTTATCTTCAGAGGTTAGTTTCATCATTACTCCCTCTTGAAATTATTTTTGGAAGCTAGTTATGGGCATTTTTTTTTTTTTGCAGTCAGAACATGCCCTACCTGCACTGCTATAGCACGTACCTAGTTGGTTCATTTGGAATTTTCCATGCTTTAAGTTTATTGAATGAATGAACTGTTATTTGTCTGTAAGTATCCAGCATCTAACATTGTTTATACCACTTAGCAGATTCTCAGTGAAGAATATTCCAGACAACAATCCCAGAAAGGCTCATGTGAACATCTGTTAGGCATCTCAGTCTCAGATGGATACAGCAGGTTATCAGAGCATGATGCCAGTATGCCTTCAAATGATACATACCATTGTTTATGAAACAGGCACCAAATTCCTGTGATGATCTCTACTTCGTAAATGCTCAATACATGATAGCTAATGATATGCAAACCTTTCCTGCAAGGGGCTGACACTCTAGAAAGGGTCCCTAGGCATGAACACGTACCGCAGTCACGCCTTGACCTCATAGCTCCTTAAACTGACTTCACTTCAGTATACCACAGGCACAGCTATCCATTGTGGCTCATCTTTACCCCAGATTCTCCACCCTCAAGATCTTTAACTCTAAAATTATATTCCTGGACTGCAGGTCAAGTCCCTATGTCCCTGTTCTTTCTGAATGTTCAGTTCACTGCATCGCTTACTCCAGTTCCTCAACTCCTCTGTTCCTTCCAGGCCATCTGCTCTTGTTCTTATAGTTATTTTTATATTGCTCTTATTCCTATAAGTATTTTTATATTGCTCTTATTCTTATGAGCCTGGACTCAGGATCAGCTCTCTGAATCATAGTCTCAGCACTGCTTTAGAATCTCTAACATCCTAACAATCCCCAACCCGGGGCAACTTTTGGTCAATTTTGTTATCCTCTAAGATTCTGTGAGATTTGTTTTCATACATTATAAAACCGTATGGAGAAAGAAGACTCTGACTTCATTCTTTCTAATCTCAGACTGATCTGTAATGCTAAGAAACTCCCCCTCCTCCCCATCCCCCTCTTCCTTGGAGTCTTCCTCTAAAAACCCCATTCCCCACAACCTCTGGTTTCAATAGTGTAAATAAAAGCAAGGTGCAAATCATCTGTTTCATATTATTTCTCTTTTATGGAATTCACACAAGCAAAACTGAAGAACAATTAAAAGTACATACACAGAAATCATGTTTAATGTTGTCTTCAGGTGGTAACATTTTAAAAAATTATTTTAATTTTTCTCTATACACTTTTCTCCTTTCCAAAATTTAAGGAGCATGGAGTTGTTTTTAAAATCACTAAAAATAGACACAAAGAAAATAAACAATGAAAGATTATGTGAATAAAAAAGTAGGTGAGCGCCGGGTGTGGTGGCACACGCTTGTAATCCCAGTACTTTGGGAAGCGGAGACCGGAGGATCCGGGTTCGCAGCCAGCCTCAGCTCTCTCTCTCTCTCTCTCTCTCTCTCTCTCTCTCTCTCTCTCTCTACTTAGTGAGGCCCTCCGCAACTTCGTGAGACCTGGTTTCAAAATAAAGTATAAAAAATAGGGCTGGGGGTGTAGCGCAGAGGTAGAACACCCCTGGGTTCAATCCCCGGTACCGCAAAAAACAAAATGTAGGTGAAAGGATGGGGGAGACCACCTATCTCTTGGCATCCAGTCCCAATTGCCTCACCATACCCCAGTGCCTTGGGAATATTAGTTGTTAATGAAAACCAAAGACTACAGAATGAATGCATTGACAGAACTAAAGGCAGAAGATAAGTTGTAGAAATGGATGGAGAGACTGTACACCATCCTCGTTGATGTGACTAAATCCAAAGCAGATGACTTTCATGTCTCTATTGAAAGAGTGATATTTGTCTCTTGGCTGACTCAGGGGAGACAGAGAAGAATTTATTAGATATTTGTATGTCTGATGACCTCCTAAGGCAAAATGAGGAAAATAATTACAGGAACAGCCCTTATCTTTTTTTGAGTGTGTGTATGGTACTGGGGATTGAACCCAGAGGCATTCTACCTCCCAGCCCTATTTTTTAATTCTTTATTTTGAAACAGAGTCTCACTAAGTTGTGGAGGGCCTCACTAAGTAGCCGAGGCTGGCTGCAAACCTGCGATCCTCCTGTCTCAGCCTCCCAAGTACTGAGATTACAAGCGTGCGCCACCATGCCTGGCTAGCCCTTATCTTTTAACAGTATTAAGTGATTTCTACAAACCTTGATGGATACCACCAAGAAAAATAGTTTCTTTTAGAATGAAGACTTACTTAGTGTGCAAGAAACAAACAAAAATAAAGAAAAAGGAGAAGAACAAGAAGAAGAAGAAAGAAGAAGTCCTAAACAGATGTACAATGATGTTTGCAGCTGACTATAACTATTGAGGACTCGCCCTCCAGAAAACTGCCTACCAGAATTCCATCTGGTCGTGGTCACTGTCAGTGAACAGACCGTGTGTGCTGAGCGAAGGGTGTAATTGCAGCCTGTACTGGGGAAAAGTGGATGTTTCTGACTCAGTGCCAAGCCAGTCACACTTAGCATACAGAGGGACGCTCACGGGGATGCTCTCTCTGTTCTGAGGGTCTTTGCCAATTCAGCATCTTTGCTTACAGAGGTTATAATGATAGGTCTTGAGATGAGAAAAAATGATAATCTCACTGTATTTATTATGTAACAGCCCTGTGCTCCACATCTGCGACTTCCACCCTATTTGCATTTGAATATGTGTTTTTGCAATTCTGGTGCCAAATGGGGAGTTGGGGGCAACATTTGGAACATAGAAGATATACTCACTGTCTCTCTTGGCAAGAGAAAAAACAATCTGAGAAGGACAAATTTCAGAACTTGTTCACGAATGGCTTTTTCCACTTTGTGTCTGTTTCCATCACCTCTCCTGCCTTTCAGTTTATTCCCTTTGTTAGGGACAATGCCATTGTTATCACAGAAGGAGCTTGGGGGATGTCTGAATATTCTGGAAAAATTTGGTTAGCGATTGGGAAGTATAAAATGATGGGTGACTCACTCTTCAGGATAGGAGCAATATAAGTAGTCAGACTAGCTACTTCCCTTTTAGGATTTTAATTCATTCATCACATGGCATCTGTTACACTATTCCTCAAACACTCAAGTGTAAGCTGTATCCATCGGGGATAAATTGGTATCTCAAGAAACAAATTTGTTCTGAGTCTGAATCCCATCTCCTTAGCATGGCAGATAACCCACACTTTCTTTCTCCTCGGATTCTCAGAGGTCACTTCCCTGGACTTAAGGAAGGTATAAAGAAGGCCCCCACTACATGTGTGATAGGAATAGGGAATATTGGGAAGCAAAAAAGATTTGGGGTCAGGCAGATACAGTTTTGAAGTTCAAGCCCTGACACCAACTAGCTATGTGACCTTGGGCAAATTATTTCATCCTTTCATGCCTCTTGCTTCCTCGTATGTAAAATAAAGATGACAGTGTTTACTTCCCAGGATTTTGTGAGGATTGAAGGATGCCTGCAAAGTATCAGACACTCAGTAAATTGTGGAGGCAGCATTGTGGGTGGGTGGTGATAATTGTCTGTAATAACGGTCATGGTCATTTAATGCAAGATTAGTGTTGAGAAGAATTCCAATATATGAAAATGTGTTGAGTTATAAAGTTATGCACAGATAGAACAGAAATTGTTACCTGTATATATCTTTGTTTTCAAGTTGACACTACATGTGAAATACTAATATGCAAAAATTGTCTGTACCAGAGCTTTGTAAAAGGAGGAGGAGGAGGAGAAAGAGGAGGAGGAAAGAAAAAAGGATGATATCCTCTAACCCTTTTGTATTTGCTAGGATTTAATTTTTCATAATTTTTAAAATGTGAAAAATGGACCTTTGAAAGATTTATTCTATTCGAATGAGAATCTAGCAGTTCATAAAATAAATAGAATGTGCATTTGGTTCCATGCCTAATACGTGGAGACCTCACTAAACAACTAATCTTTCTGTCATGCCACATGCCTCTCACCATTTGAAAAGGCCACATGAGCCTAATCCCTTACATATTTTATTGTTTACCTAGGTCATTAATTAGGATGAACAATATAAGTTAAATCAAAATACAATCTTCAATTTAAAAAAATAAGAATTGATCTTTTGGTAAAAATAGTTGAGAAGTGGGGCATGTAATTGTATTTTCTACCACTCCAAATACTCAGCCTTTTTACTTCTCCAGGTTTATTTTTGGTCTGTATTTATAGGCACTTTTATTTTTTATTTTTACTTTTATTTATTTATTTATTAGTACTGGGGATTGAACCCAGGGGTGTTCTACCTCCGAGCTAGACCCCCGGCCCTATTTTTTATCCTTTACTTTGAAACCGGGGCTTACGAAGTTGCAGAGGGCCTCACTAAGTAGCTGAGGCTGGCCGCGAACCCAGATCCTCCAGTCTCTGCCTCCCAAGTACCGGGATTACAAGCGTGCACCACCACGCCCGGCATTATAGGCACTTTTATAGTAGTTCAAATCTTAGTTCTGACCCTTTCTTGCTGACATTATTAGATCATCTTTGAAAATTTATATTAGATTTCCATCACTGTGACAAATACCTGAGAGAAATTAACTTAAAAGGCACAGTTTTAGTCTTTCACTTTAAACATTCTCCTTTTCTGGCTAAACTACAAGGTTTTTTTTTTTTTTTCAAATCTTTCTGAGCTGCTTTTCTCCCAATTCTCACTGTAAATCCAGCTAAAAACAGCCAGTCTAAAATTACCAGGCTGCTGGCTGAATGCTGTGCTTCCTTAAAATTTCCTCCATTAGGCCGGGTGTGGTGGCGCATGCTTGTAATCCCAGTACTATGGGAGGCGGAGACCAGAGGATCCAGGTTCGCGGCCAGCCTCAGCTCTCTCTCTCTCTCTCTCTCTCTCTCTTCTTCTTCTTCTTTTTCTTCTTCTTCTTTCTCTCTCTCTCTCTCTCTCTCTCTCTCTACTTAGTGAGGCTTCCACAACTTTGTGAGACCCGGTTTCAAAATAAAGTATAAAAAATAGGGCTGGGGGTGTAGCATGGAGGTAGAAAGCCCCTGGGATCAATCCCCGGTACCGCAAAAAAAAAAAAAAATTCCTCCATTAGATCAATTAGTCCATCACCTTTAAATCCAACCTTCCACAAAGTCTCAGAGCATGGACAAAATGTAGACAAGTGTTTTTGTTTGCTTGTTTGTTTGTTCTTGTTTTTTGGCCAGAAGAAAACATGGGTGGACTTTAACCCAATTCCATTCCATGGAAATAAGAATTCTTATTTCCATCTGCAACCTCACAGCACAACCTTTACTGTCTGTATTCCTATCAGCATTCTGATTCTACGCCCTCCCAGTAAGCTCTTCTTAGAACATTCTAGAGATTCTCTAGCCAGCTTCTTCCACCTTTTCCAGATTCCTCCCACAAACCAATCCCAAAAGTTTGTGAACAACATCATTAGTTATAGTCACAGCAATGGCTCCACTCCTAGTACCAGTTTTCTGTGTTAATCAGCTTTCCATTTCTGTGACAAAAATACCTGGGATAAACAACTTAAAGGGAAAGGTTTATTTTAGCTCACAATTTCAGAGATTTCAGTCCATGATCATTTGGCTCTGGCTTTGGGCCTGTGGCAGCCCAGTACATCTTGGCAGGAGAACATGGTAGAGCAAAACTGCTCACCTCATGGTGGCTGGGATATAAGGAGAGAAGCAGGAAGGGGCTTGAGTCTCAATATATCTTTCAAGGACATTCTCCCAATGACCCCAATGACCTAATTTCCTTCCATTAGGCTCCACCTCCTACCAGTTCCAGCACCTGTCAATAGTGCTATAGGCTGATAACCAAGGCTTTAGACATGGGCTTTTGGAGGACATTTAAGATCCAAGCTATAATAGGGTTCTAAGTAGTTAGATAAAGCTGTAGTGTTGGAGGAGGAAAGTGTTAATGAAGAAGTGGTTTCTGCTCTTGGTTCCACTTAATATTCCCACATGAAGGTCAGCCTTTGGGAGGAAGGCCCAAGGAGAGGGAAAAGTAACAAGGGAGTTGGAAGGGGTTCTTGGGAACCACTTATGACCACTCAGGTTGGGGAAACAAAATGAAAGCCCCGAATACATCCTTCAGTTTCCTATCTTTGGGTCTTTGTCATGTTTCCTTGTGTATTTATATCTAGCCTTCAAAATTAAGATACAATATTCTCTGTTTTCTGTAGGTTTCCTAGACTCTCTCCCTGCTGGGACAAAATTAATTAGTGTCTCATTTATGTTCTGAAATCCCTGTTAGATCTCATCATTCTGATACCTTTCTCTTTGGATCATGTAGCTACCTTCTAAAATAAATTATGAGTACTTGGATGACAGAGCACATATTTTTGTTTATATTTCCAGTGCCTGGCATATAAGCAGCTTCTCAATAAATGTTTATAAAATGGAATTGAAAACTCAAAATAGCAACCAAGGCCTAGGTTTTCGCTCCAAGTACTGCTATAGCACATGGATTTTCCCCTTCTGAATTTTTGTCTGTAATAAGAAAATCACATTCGAAGAAGTTGGAGATATAGAATATGCCTCCTGTAGCTAACCTTTTCTCCTGGCTTGGAGATACTAAGTGAGAGGGGTATAAGTGATGAGCTGAGGGCCAGACGGTGTGGTGCTCAGAACAACCTAAGGGTGTGTGATCATCCCTATGGAGGTTTGGATTCTCCTATGGGAAGAAATAACCCTAGTTTAATTATTTTAATAGGTGTGACTCAAGAGGAGAAAGTGACGAGGCCTAGACAGACCTTAGAAGTAGTTTTGGTGGTGGTGATCTTGGTCTTGAGATACAACTGTCTCATACTATTCAGGGACTCATTGCAGGATCTGATTGGTGATGGCGATTGCCATCTTGTCATGGCTTGCCAAAAGGTGGTCCATTAACGTGATCTGTGGCTCCTCTCACTACAAAAATTAAACAGGCCAAAATATAAGACAATGACACCAGATACGCAGTTTGCAAAAAAAAAAAGGTGTATATCTGCCTTATAGAAAATATCTCACTTCAAGTTCCATTGTGATTATTCTTTGCTAAGGAAGAAGGAACCCAAGTCTCTACCCCTGTGACCATCAATGTTATGAGAGACTAGACCAGGGAGGACAGGAACGAGGAGATACTCAGACCTTGAAAGGAACTCTATCAGTAGCCATTTCAAGCAAAGCAAAATTGAGTGTCTTGGCATAGGTTTTTATTAATATGTGCAACCTAGGGAGTCTTGGGGACACTAAAGGGACTCCAATGACAACAGAGAACCCTCAGTAGTGCAAGGGAAGGAGTACAAGGAAATGGGAAGGGCAAGAGAGAAGTGAATCTATGGAATTACTATCATAAACAATGTGTACATATGAGATTATACCAACATCATTCTCAGTGCTACATGTGGTGGTGGTGGGGGGAGACGAGGGAGGGACACCAAGAGCTGTGTGCATGTATGTTAACACCAAACTGATACTCATTGTGATGTGAGACTACAGTGCACCAATAAAAACATATTTAAAAAATCGAGTGTCTTGGATATTCCTGCCCGTAAATGAAGCTAACATTCTTAGAAAATTACTGGAAACAATCATCAGGCACAGTTTGACAGCACTGGAATATCAAGGGGTGGCAGATGGCTTTCAAAGAGGAGCAATTATTTTCTGATCATTTCCAAACTAATCACCCTGGAAAACTAGAGGAAAAGCTATTATTATGGGGTATCAAATTTTGATGTATAGATGTATATATTTGAGTCTAATATCTTAAAAGCTACTTACCAGTTAATGAAGAAAACATTAGTGATACAACATGCAGAATCAGGAAGATGAACAGCTTGTGAGTGGGTTGTGCTTGGAAAATGTTTGGTTCTTTCAATTAAGCAGAATAGTGTCTTGGCAAGAACATTAATACCTGTGACTTTAGTGGAATTGGTATTGGAATTAACAGATTGATGAGGTTGGAGAAAGAGAAAGGTGAGACTTATTCCTCATTTATGCAGGGAAAGCAAGATTTAGTCAAAACATCTCAGGGAAAAAGATTATATATGGACATCTACGTAAGAGAGCTGTAAGTGCCTTGGTGAATGACATGCTAGTTGAACATGAGTCATTCATGAACTGAGGTTTAAAAAAATCTAGAAACACTTGAATTTGAGAAACCAGGACTAAGGTATACAAAATTTTTTCTGGACTCGGGTAATATGGAAGAATTTACCAAGGTATCTTGTTCCTTCATGTGTGTCTGTGTTGGGGGGAGCAGGTGTGGAGTCTGTCACTATCATACCCTAATTCTCTTTGCACTTTGGTTTTTCAGATGATGTCACAAACTGCAATTCCCTAGACACACACTCCATGTTTCTTCACCATGAGCCCCTTCCCTTGGGGGCATCGAATTCCTTCCTGACCTTTTGGAGCAGTTGAGTGAACCCCTCTGTCTGGCAATGAGAGGGAACTTGAGCTGTTAATAGAGCTAAAGTGATTTTTAAAAAATCTCCTGAGAGATTACAAGTATGCCTTTTTACTCAGTATCCATCTAAAGTAACCGCTCTATCCATCCAGTTATTGATCCACACCGGGCAGGCAGCAATCTCAGAGTGGGTAGGGTGGGGTGGAGGAGAGGTATCCAGGAGGGCTGATACACACTGCCTCATCACTGTAACCCGCTCCTGATCTACAATGTGGGATCTGCAGAGCAAGGAGGATTAAGTGAGGTCATGTCTAGAAAGTGCCCGGATCCTTGGAAAGCATTAAAATGGGTTTCATGGTTAAGCATCTATTAGAAAAGAATACTGTAATCACCGCAAGGAACCTTTGAAATCCATGCCCTTCTTTTGCAAACATTTGAGGAAACTGACGCCCAGTGGGGTAAAAGTGATTTATAATCTACTTAGTAGCTTGTCACTACAAATGAGTGAATTGTGTGCTGAAGCCAGCTATTCCTCAAGATTGCGTCTTAAGGCAGAAATCAAAATCTATCTGCACTTGGCCTGTACTCATGGCCTTAGACGTCTATGAGGAGCCAGTCAGGTATAAATGAGTGAGTGAGCTGGGACTACGAGAACGGGGGTGGCAGGGACTACGGCAAACCGGAAAACACTTGCGTGTTCTGTTTCAAAGGGGCAAGTTATCTCCCTATGTGGACAGGCAGACCCGGTGTTTTTGGACCCTCTTATTATCCAAGGGAATTTGGAAATGGGTCAACCTGGTGTGGACTGAGTAAAACATGTTGGATGGGCTGGATTTGGCCTGAGGGTTAGCTTGGCTCCTGAAAGCACATGCGTAGTCGCCTTTTTGTAAAGACTGAGCATAAATGCTCAGAAACAGCAACTGCTACGTATAACTATTTCCCCTACCCATTTTCAAGACATTGTTCTGATGAGTAGTTTTGACATCCTTCCCCGGCTTTACCTCAATGGAAGAGAATCTATAAGTAGTACATTCCTCTCTCGCCTCGTTCACTCTCAGGGAAACTCTTTAATGAGAAGGAGAAAGGAAAGGCAGAGGGCCTGGAAGCATCACAGGCTGGTGATCTATTCTTTATTTTGATGAATAAAGAATTGCCAGTTGTTGTGCAGTGCAATGTGTCCTGTCTTGTACTTTCGCATCCATCTGGGATTTAACCAAGTAAAGATTTCTGCCAAGATCCAGTCCTGAGACGGGGAAGAAAGAACATCAATTTCCACACACGTGCCAGCTTCTCCTCCACCTTCCTGTACCTATTATCTGGCTTTTAAAAAGAGAGGCGCTCGCCGGGCGTGGTGGCGCATGCTTGTAATCCCAGTACTTTGGAAGGAGGAGACCGGAGGATCTGGGTTCACGGCCAGCCTCAGCTCTCTCTCTCTCTCTCTCTCTCTCTCTCTCTCTCTCTCTCCTTAGTGAGGCCCTCTGCAACTTTGTGAAACCCGGTTTCAAAATAAAGTATATAAAATAGGGCCGGTGGTGTAGCGCGCGGAGGGATAATGCCCCTGGGTTCAATCCCTGGTACTGCAAAAAAAGAGAGAGAGAGAGAGAGAGGCGCTCTTCATCTCCATCTACAGAATTCTTTCTGGTTACAGCTGACTGGGAGTACCCACGGGTTTAAAGAATAAGCTAAGTGTTAAAAAGCATCTCTCCATAGAATTAGTGCAATCATCTCTCTGTTTCTGCCATACTCACTCACCCAGCTTGTTATCAAAACAGTAACCAACCATTTTAAAACATTAATCACTCAGTTCATCTCTCTTTCTGATTCACAAGAGTCCAGTGGTTAACGGCCTGTCAGAGTGCCGAAAGGCTTTACACAGTGTGTGCCCCCTGCCCAGCCCTCCCATGCCTTCCCGACCTCACCTCCTACTCCTGCTGAGCGAACTCTCCTCCTCGATGCCCTGCAAACCCGTCTGTGCTTCCTCCTGGGGGCCTTTGAATTTGATGCTTCTCAGGGAAGCCTTGTCTACTGAAAATTGCAATCCCCTCTACCTGCCCACACTCCCTTTCCTTTTTTTTTTTTAAATATTAGCTGTCTCCAGTCACTCCCATACATTTATTCATCTTTCCTTACTATAAGTTCCATGAATGCATGGGGTTTTGTCCGTTTTGTTCACTGTTGTATTCCTGGAACTTAGAACAGTACCTGAAACTATATCAGGTGCTTGACCTGTGTTTGTTGAATACATCTCGAGGATTTCCCTGTTCTGGATGAAGGATGGCGGTACTTGCCGTGCTGGTCAGATACATCGCTTGCTACTGGATTGTGGTGTTACTAGTATTTCTATGAATGGACTTTTGTCTGTTTTTCAAGTGTTCTGTGTCAACTCTACTGCCTAAACATATCTTTTATGTATGTGTGTGGTACTAAGGATTGAGCTCAGGGGCATTCTACCTCCAAGTTGCACCCCCAGCCCTTTTATTTTATTTAATTTATTTGAAATAAGATCTTGCTGGGTTGATGAGAGTCTCACTGCTTGCTGAGGCTGTCCTTGAACCTGCGATCCTCCTGTCTTAGCCTCCCAAGTACTGGGATTACAAGCGTGCGCCACCATGCCCGGCTTTCTAACCATATCTTGAATTTCTTTTCTCTCTCTCTCTACTCTTTCCCCTTAATTAAAGTCTTTGCAACTTCTTGCTTGGAACATAAACTCTCACTGTCCTCTTTTGCTCACTCCACACAGTCTCACTGTGCAGACAGAATAATCTATCTAAAATATAAATCTCTGTTCCTTTACCACTTGTTCCCTAATTAAAAATCCTTCAGTGGTTTCTCATACCACCCATCCCATATGGCTCTGTATGATCTGGCTGCAGCATTGGCTTTCTCTGTTCTTCTAATAGGCCAAGGCTCTTCCTTTCTTCCATCCTGACTTAGGATCTTTGCTGATAGAATATTCTTTTGCTCCCATCCATTCTCCATCTGGTTGATATCCTCCTTATCTAAGTTTAAATATCCCTTTTTACTAGTTAAGTTGCCTCTGTATTTACCTTCATTTGCCACAATAGTAATCAATACTGGTGAGAGTATTTGTTTAATGGCTGGCTGTACATGTAGTAGGAGCTTAATGAATACTTATGGAGACATGAATGAAAACAGCATGTAGGGATTGGGAGCCTTGTGAAGTGGTATCTTATTAATTAATGTTTCTCTCCACAGAGATTATTTTGCAGAGGATGATGGAGAGATGGTACCCAGAACAAGCAATGTAGCAGGTAAGGATGCCTTGGTAAATCCTTGCTTTCCGGCTAATCATCACTCCCTTGAATTTTGGGGACGGTAACTTCATCAAACTGCTATGAATTTCCAAATTTGCACATACCACTGCAGCAGTGGGAATTACATGATCCCCAGTGGGGAGTTCTATGCTACATATAATTATATGTACCAGGAAACAACACAGTGTAGTGAATCCTAACTGAAATACTTACGTGAGCTCTGCCTACTTTTGACAATTCTGTAAGTGCAAGATTAAAGTCGCTTGTAAAATGATTTTAAAAATTCTGCCACTAACAGGATATCTCTAAGCTAATACACTATTAAAATGGGTATCATAATAATGTTTTTCTCAGAGGTAAGATTAAATGGGAAAAATCCCTTAATACAGAGCCTGTCAAGGAATAAGTATTCAGTAAATCTTAGTTATGCTTATTATTAATGTATTTATAATAATTGCATAATCATTACTGCACTATTGTTAGAGATCTACTTGAATTGCAAAATCAAAGTTAGATTTGGGAGGCGGAGACCGGAGGATCCGGGTTCGCGGACAACCTCAGCGCGCATGCGCACATGCGCAATCTCTCTCTCTCTCTCTCTCTCTCTCTCTCTCTCTCTCTACCTAGTGAGGCCCTCCACAACTTCGTGAGACCCAGTTCCAAAAATAAAGCATAAAAAAATAGGGCCGGGGGTGTAGCACGGAGGTAGAACGCCCCTGCGTTCAATCTCCAGTACCGCAAAAAAAAAAAAAAATCAAAGTTAGAGACAATTTTCTTTCGGGGACCATTTTTTCTCAAAAACTTGCTTTGTCCTTGAGGGTTTCACTTACTTGCTAAAATGATTTTTCTTTTCAAGCAGGCTTAAAGCATAGATGGTTCACCTGTGCCAGATACAAAACGGTTTTTAATTGGAATCAATTATAGACTTGGGAGTCACTTGGAATTGGTATTTGAGACTGTATATGTTAAATTCAGGAATTCCAAGGGTTGTTATATTCAACATTTTAAGTGTCAAGGTCCTGCATTTTGAGGCAAAAGACGAAGGCAAAAATAGAAGGGGAATGAATAAAATGCCTACTATAGATAGACACTTGGTGGGGGGCTTTCATTTATTATTTCATGTAATCCATGGAACAGATCTGAGAGGAAGTATTATTGTCTCCATTTCTACAGAGGCAAGGAAGCTTAGAAAGACTGAGAGATTTGCTTAAATTCCCACAATTAGTAAGTGATCAGGATTCAAATCCCAGCTTTGAAGGCTCTGTTCTTTCCATCATATCCCACCAATATCACAGTATATATTTTTGTTTTGTTTTATCAATTCTGCTCCACTCCAAAGCCTATTTAATCTCACCTAAATGTGAAAGAAATCATTCTTTCTAATTTCTTTAATTTAAAAATTACCTTTGCTTAGAAACGTTCAGTATACCAGCAAAACAGGTGCAATGTCTTCATTATCATTATATATCATTATTATTATTATTTTCAATCACAGAGTGGTATACAATTAATGGAAAAACTATTTTGTGTATCAAAGACAATTGAAAATGGAACAAATGCCATCTCCACATATAACTAATGTGTGCTGTGCACCAATAAAACCTGCTTCTAATTTCCGTGCTAATTTAAATTCATATACAGTACCAGGCAAGGTTAGCAGCTATTGAAAATACCATTAAGGACAGGGCTATCTAAAGACATACTTAATGCTATGTTAATTTTATAAAAATAAAAAACACTGTACAATGTTCAGTTTAAAAACAAATCATACAGTTTTATATTTCATGTGTGTGTGTGTGTGTGTGTGTGTGTGTGTGTGTGTGTGTTTGCAGTACTAGGGATTGAACCCAGGGGCATTCTACCTCCAGGCTACACCCCCAGTCCTATTTTTTATTCTTTATTTTTAAACAGGGTCTCACTAAGTTGCAGAGGGCCTCACTAAGTAGCTGAGGCTGGCCTCGGACCTGGATCCTCCGGTCTCAGCCTCCCAAGTACTGGGATTACAAGCGTGCACCACCAC
>PVJS01017461.1:0-36134 GCA_004027185.1 Glis glis
AGGAGGAGCCCCTGTATTCAGAGGGAGCTGGGCCCTGCCTTGTTTTGGATTTCTGGCCTCCAGAACAGCAAGACATTAAACTTCTGCTGTCTTAAGACAGCCAGTTTTTCAGTGGTCTTCACTGGGCTCTGGCCTTCTGGCCGTACAGGCACAGGACACACTTCAAACACTAAGAACCTGCAGGGAGGGCCTGTACGTGCATCTCTTTAATCCACTTGAGACTGGGAAATGGCCTGGATTCTCCTGGCTCCAGGAAGCCGCCCACCCCGGCAGCCTCCAACTCCCCCACCTACCTGGTGCACGCAGATGTTGCACTTGTCGCAGAACACCATCTCATTGCCGTCCTCCCCATCCGGGGACTGGCAGACGTCGCAGACAACATCCTCATCATACTCGATCCCCAGCCCCTCCTCTGTCTCGATGGCATGATTCATATTGTCGTAGCACCGCTGCTCGAACTCCTCCAGGACCCTCTCCATGGTGTATTCGTCCAGCTCGGGCATTCCTGAAAGAAGAGCAGACTGCCTTAAGAAATCCATACTAGTAAGTAGCACAATGAAACAAGAGTTTACACTTATAAATAATGTACAATAGGTAAATAATAAAACTAAATCCATCCCTGAGTGTCCCAGAACTTCCTACTGAATGCCTCTCAGACCCTTTCACAGAAAGGCTCTTCCAGCCAGACAATAGTTTGTTCCTGATGATCAGACACTAAAGATGTAGCACAGCAAGTTGTAAAGCAAAAAATAAATCTTGAAAGGATTCAGATTTTAAATACATGTACTGTTAAGTCACTTCACTATAGTTATTAGACATAATGCCTAATGTGTAAGTTACTTTCAAAGCCATGACCACATGTATGGGGTTTGGTAATTTTTTTTAAACTTTCCTTTCTTGGTACTTAAAATCTGCTCTGAACAGACTGTACTGTGAGCACTCGAGCACCTTCGACTGGCTTGTCCCTCCGCACTCTGCATCCCACCAAGCAGAGACTCAGCTAACCTGATTCATGAAAGACAAACGCAGGAAAATGTCTGGAGCAAGGGAGACAGCTCACTGTGAATCAAATAAAGTACACTCCTCTGCAAGACAGAGCAAAGGTAAATTGAGAGTGGGTATCATGGCCTCAGCTAGTGGTGGGATAAGACTTTTATTTTCTTCTATTTGCAGAAGTTTAGACTTTCTACAATGAGAACACTTGTGCAGAAAGGGAGGGAAAAACAGGTAATAATAAAAATTCTCAAACAAGACACTTAAACTGCAAAAAAAACAACGGAAATGTCATTAGATCCTAAAACAGCTTATATATATTACCATACATTTTAAAACCATCATATTAGCTTCAAGCTTTTAAAAATTTAAAGAACACATTAGAGCTGACACTGTAAATCCTCTACATACAAAAAGTCACCTATTTAATTATGATATGGCTTCGCCACGGATGGCACTGCTTGTCCCAATTCCTCCTGCTGGTTTTGGACACACTACTGAAAACACAATACTATGACCTATAATTAACTTTTACCATAAAAAAGGACCGATAGCAGCTAATAGCACTTTAAGCATGTGTCAATTCATGTTAAACAGCTACACAAGTTATCATGTCAAGATATTCAGCAACAGCTTTGTGTGTGTGTGTGTGTGTGTGTGTGTGTGTGTGTGTGTGTGTTACTATTTTTTATTTTGAAACAGAGTCTCACTAAATTACCACACACTGGCCTCGAACCTACAATCCTCCTGTCTCAGTCTCCCACGCCATGGGATTACGGGTATGCACTGCCACACCTGGCTCAGCAACCTCTTTAAATCTGATGAATTGCCCAGTCCTTACTAATTAACCATTCACAAAAGCCCATGTTTTGGGCTGAGCCCTCGGGCTTAGCAGAGGACACTGAGAATCAGTCAAGTGTACTTCACTGGTCTTTATGAAGCTGCCCACAAGGCAGAAGTTTATCATCTACAAAGCCGAGACACAGTATTCAGTTCCAAGAGCTCACTGAACACTTCTGAACAGATTCTATAAAACCCCCCGGGCCCGCTAATGTTCTGGCTACTAATACCTAAAGCAAAGACGGAGGAAGGAAATCACCTTGTCTATTAAAATACCCACATCCCCAAGCAAGTGGAAAATAGTGACATTCCCTGTTGGGTCTAAGCTGTCACTCCCACTCGGATGGCTGGTGAGTACAAGGGACAAGCCAGGCCCTGTGCCAGGCTCCACAGAGAGCACAGAAGAAAGTCTCTGAGCTACCTCCACCACCAAGCACCTGTGCTAGACTACGGACAGCTAGACTCCTGTGCCTGTCGTTCATGGACCTCACTGACTATGCACAGAAGAAAGTCTCACCACCAAGCACCCGTACTACACTATGGACAGCTAGACTCCTGTGCCTGTCGTTCATGGACCTCACTGACTACACACAGAAGAAAGTCTCACCACCAAGCACCCGTACTACACTATGGACAGCTAGACTCCTGTGCTTGTCGTTCATGGACCTGACAATGCACAGAAGAAAGTCTCTGAGCTACCTCCACCACCAAGCACCTGTGCTAGACTATGCACAACTAGACCGCAGGCCACCGCCCAGAAGAAACGCCAGCGCAGGACCGTGGGGACCAGACCTCCACCACTCCATCACCCAGCGCCTCACCCATCTCCTTGAACTCCTCGTTGGTCAGCTCCAGCCACGCGGCGTCCATGTCGTTGAGGTCATAGCGGCACACGCTGTCGGCCAGCGTTCGGATGTCCACGTAGCCCAACTCTGGAGGCTCGGAGCCCGACGACACGATGTACTTCTTGGGCCTGATGAACATGAGGGATTTCTCCTCGGACACGACCCTGGTCAACGAGGAAGCAGAGCGACCAGTCACCCTTTCTGCATACGAGGAAGCGCGTCAGAGGCCCGGGCGCTCCTTCCTCCGGCAGCCCTCAGAAGCCCAGCCCATCCTCAGGGGCATAGAGAACATGGGCTTTAGACCCAAATGCCACTACCAGTGAGTCCCCAAACCGGAAATCTACCTCTGAAATGTAAGTCTCCAAAACTAGCTTCCCATGACCCCACGGGGCCCTGCCACCATCTAGGACTCCAGTCACTCAGGCCTGCTGCCAGTGTCAGAAATACTGACCCTTGAGCCGGGCGTGGTGGCGCACGCTTGTAATCCCAGTACTTGGGAGGCTGAGTCAGGAGGATCGCAGGTTCGAAGCCAGCCTCAGCTACTTAGTGAGGCCCTCCGCAACTTAGTGAGACCCTGTTTCCAAATAATAAAATAAAAAGGGCTGGGGGTGTAGCTCGGAGGAAGAATGCCCCTGAGATCAATCCTCCATACCAAAAAAAAAAAGAGAGAGAGAGAGAGAGGGAGAGATACTGACCCTTAAGTGTCAGGGGTTAGTCACTAAATTACCTTCTAGAAACCAGGCCTGCCCATCCCTTCCAGAGATCATCTAAACAAGCCTTGCCAAACACTGGCGTCTCAAGGACGCCTGAGGAAGAGCAGCCACTCGGGCAGGGCGTGTACAGCACACACTGGGAACCGGACAACATGCTTGTCAAACTCATCCTGCATCCGATGAAGAAAACAGGCCTTGGTCACTCCTAAGAAACCTAAGAACCACTGTCCCAGCATAGGGAGACTCTCCCTACATGACTGTGGGGTCCCAGATCAGGAAGGCGGGTTTCCTCTTCTACTGCCACCCTCCCCTGTTAGCACCTCACCTGAGGTGAGCCTCCCACCTCACCCGCTCACTTCAGAAGAGCAACCAGTCCCAGCTGTGAGCCCAAGGCCTCAGCCCATGGGAGGTGCCAGGGCCACAGCGGCCCTCCACATCCAGGTTTCCGCAGTCTGCATCTAATATCAACAGGGTCCCCATCAAAGTGTGTCCTCACCTTCCTCACTAGCAAGTGATTCTACCTATGTGACACCGAGACAGGCAAACTAGATTCATGTCTCCTACTCCAGCAGGGGCGGGGCTTCCACTGGGAGCTCCCCAGGGGCCGCGCTCCCTTTGGTCTTGGACCCTCAACAGAAACCACACCATGCACGGGACTTCCAAGACAGGTCTGCCCACGCTGACACGGACAGGGCTACATCTCCTGGGGGCCTCAGGCAGGTGTGCGGTGGCCCTGCAGAGCCGAGGTCCTGGCTCCTGATGGCTCGTCACAGCCTACCTATCAACTACTGGATAGACTCCTCAGAAATCCCAAATGACGACAATCAAATCCGACTCAAAGCCTAAAAAGACGAAGGGCCAAGCAGTAGCTTCTGTCCACACTCCGTGGAGCAGCCAGCTGTCCGAGCTGCAGCAGAGAAACCGGGCACCGCTGAGCTCAGCGCACACTGGGTGTCTCCCTGCGGGGCTCCAGGTCAAACGGAGCCACTTGAGAAAGTGAGCAGACTGGCTGAGGAGAGTCGGCAAGGACTCACCGAAGACAGTAAATGACTTCTCAGCAGATCCGGAGTGAGCCACAAGGACAACAGGGAACTGTCCACCCCCAGGAGAACCCACCAAATAAGCTCCCGTAAACCTGGGCCTGCCAGGCCTCTGTCCTAAGGTGCCATCGATCACTGTGGGCCAGAAGCATCCCTCCAGATGCCAGCAGGGCGGACGCTCCCCAGAGCCAACAGGAAGTGCAGGAAGAGAGGGAGCAACACGGGGACACCCAGCCCCCCCACCAGTCAACTCCCAGAATGTCTTGGGATTTGCCCTCTGACCCCGAGAGAGGTACCTCCCCATGGTGGCTGTCATGCTAAGGCCAGACAGCTTAGGTCCTCAAACTCACCGTCATTTGTACCTGAACTCCGTTTCTGCCACTTTTTTTTTTCATTTGTAGTACTGGGGATCGAACCCAGGGCCTCATGCACATTAGGCAAGCACTCTGCCACTGAGCTACGCCCAAGCCTTTCTTATTTTATTTTTTTTTTCCAGTATTGGGGATTGAACCCAGGGGCATTCTACCTCTGAACGACATGCCCAGCCCAATATTTTATTCTTTATTTTGAAACAGGGCCTAAGTAGCTGAGGCTGGCCACGACCCTGCGATCCTCCTGTCTCAGCCTCCCAAGTACTAGAATTACAAGCATGCGCCACCACTCCCGGCTTCCTTATTTTATTTTGAGACAGGGTCTCACTAAGTTGCTCAGGCGGCCTCCAACCTGCCATCCTCCTGAGCTGCTGGGATTGCCACTGGGCCCGGCTCGGCCACATTCCTCTCTCTCCACATTATTTTGCTGCTGATTCGGAAGCTGTCCTTCTCGGGCTCCTGGCTGGAGGGGAAGGACCCGGTGGGCAGAGGCGCCTTCTCTCCCAGGGCATCGCTACCTGGCCACGGGCTGCGGGATGGTCCCGGGGCTCACGGGCACCTGGACCCCTTTCTCCCACTCCTGTCTCCAGGGATCGGCCAGCACGTAGTACTCGTCGGGGTTCAGCTGGTAGGAGTCGTGCAGCTTCATGGCGGTGATCAGGTCTGTCCTAAACACCTGGTAGGGACAGAAAGGGACACTGACACTTGGTATTTGCATTCATTTCCAGAGCGCTGGCAGCTGCAGGGTAACCATGGAGCTGCCCTGTAACGAGGTCGTGCCATCAACACAAAACAAGTCTGACCTATTACAGAAGCCCTCGCCTGACACACCTTTTGCCTCGCTCAGGCGTGGGGCGATGGCAGCTAACAGAACACTGCCCGCTCACGCCCTCCGTCAACACAGGCTGACGCAGCAGTGACAACACCAACAGAGAAACCGTGCTGTCCAACTCTGAAACTTCCAAGAACTCACCAAGGGAGCGGCACCTGGAAGTCGGTGAGGGAGACGCCTCGCCCCGGGGTGCTGTGCGGGTGAACTCCATTAACCATGTAACAGTCTCCAGCCCGAGCCCTGGGGAACCACCAGGGCCTCACGTGAGAAGGCCGAGGTAGGGCTGGGCAGCGTCCCCGCCGACCCAGGATGCACCGCTCCCTCTCAGGCCTCATCCTCGGCCCCCTCACATCTAGGCCCCGTGAGGAAGCTCCGGCCTTGGCACCAGCACCAGCCCAAGTTGTGTTTGGCACCGAGCAAGCCCTCATCTGCAAGCTGCCCTCTGTTTACACAAGCCACAATGCCCGACTCTCTGCTCGCAGGACAGGGAGTTCTTTCTTGTGCTGCTAAGCACGGTTCACATCATAGGCCTGCTCAACAGGTCCACGTTTGTTTTTGCTGGTGGCTTTTCAGGCCGGTGACCACTTTAATAAACTTCACCATAATAAGGCCCGAGGCAGCGTCTGAAGAGAAAGGCCACTTCCCCATGCTGCCATTTCTAACACTGGCTGCCCCTGATGTGCCACTCCTCATCTCCACAGTCCCGTTCGGGAAGGAAGCGCCTGGCCACGCGCCTTCTACAAAATCACATGGAATAGCAGGTGCCTGTCAAGCAGGGAACCGGTGGCTACCCCCGAAGCCTCTCCACCCCCAAAGACGAGCCCTTTAAACCCCACGCCCTGGGCCCACACACCTTCAAGAAGCCAGACAGTAAAAACGCCTTCCCGTTAGGTTGTGTAAGTGAAAAGCAACGGGTTTTTGCCAATGAGGAAGGGACCCTGGCTGAAGCAACCAGGAGACAGGCAGCCCGCCGTCCCCACTCCAGCCTCGGGGAGTTCCAGCCACAACCCAACAGACGCCCTCACGGGACTAAGCTCCAAGTCCCGCAGGAGTTCAACGTGGGACCCGTGCATAGAACACAGTCTGAACACAGTTTGAACGCAGAGAAAAGGACGCGGGTCAGAGGCAAAGCCAGCAGGCCAGCATGAGTCCCTGCGGCTCGGCCCCCTCGCTACTCAGGGCTGGGAGGGGGTGCAGGGCTCAAGGACAGGGCTGACACTCCCACGCTGAAATCCAGCACTGTAAGGGGCATGGAGGCAGCGCCAGGGAGTAAGAAGACATGAGAGGAGCGGCAGAACTACTCTAGGACCCTAGAGAGGGAAGTAAGCGCGACCGGCCAAAGGGGCCAGAGTAAACTACGGGGACGGCCCCTTCCCACCAACACCCATCTAACGCGGACGCACTCCTGCAATGCAACCCTGGACAGCACTCCACAGACAGCCCCCTGCACTCCCCACATCCCTGTGTCCGCGCTGCCACTACAGGCGGAGGCTGACTTTGAAGTCACCCCATCAAGAGGCAGCACAAAACCAAAGAGCCCAAGCACACGCGCAGTCCCATAACCCGGTCACGTGGAGGCCGGGACAGACCAGAATGCCTCGCTGATGCTCAGAGCCCGCAGAGGTTTCGGAGAAGACAGATCTCAGGACAGGGGGACCCTAACAGTCAGAGAAAGACGCACCTAAAAACAATTTCTGAAAGATAAACAACGAAACGTGGAGCGGCAGGGAAAACCTAAGATGAGGAACAAATTGGGGGGAAAGCCTTAAGCATAATCCCCAAGACAAAACCCCCACAGTACACTGGGTCTTTGCCAAATAAGCCACAATTTCATGGCTAAAACTAACTTGAGGCTGGCAGTGACCTGGCAGCAGCTGAAGTCGCTCATCTCCTGGCCAGAGAAAAAGTCATTGGGAGCCAGCGAAGACGGACAGGAAAGGAAAAGAGAACACAATGAATGAGAGCAGCTTGTGCCAGGAACTAGCCACGCGCTTTGTACACGCGAGCCTGTGTGTGAACCCAGCGGTCACTCGTGGGCATCCTATGGGACACACGCCTGCAGCATCCCATCTCCCAGGTGTGCACACCGCGGCACAGGGACTGCACGGGGACAGCAGGCAGCTGTGCGTGGGGGCAGCACGTGCTCATGCACACACGGGTGCAACATGCCACGCGAGCACTCAGGAAGTACCTCTGAAGGCTTCCGATCTTCATGTCTTGAGCAGGAACTTCTCCTGTGCTGGGATCGGGAATTCTGGGACCATGTAGTTGACAGGCCTGAAGAAACAAATATCCAAATAGAAACCATTAAAAGCTGCACGGTGCCCGAGTTCTCAGTTTTCTTACCCAAATTCATCAAGGCTCACCTCAGTGAGGACAGTGATGCCCCCCGCCCCGGGCCCTCATACAACTCGCCCACTCCCCGCCTCGTGCCCCGAAGGCAGAGCACGAGGCAGAGCCCGCACCTCATAAGAGGTTCCAAGTTCCACGCTGTTACGGACAAACGGGAAAACGTCTTCCTGAGTTTTCAGCGAACTTCCTAAATGCTAAGTTCACTGTGCTAAATCTAAGACCAGGCCCACAACACTTCTTTAAGAAGTTGGCTCCACAAGGCCTAAAAAATATAGCATTCCCTAGAAAAGAAAACCTCCTAATAACTTTAAATTGCCTACTGCACTTTCCCAAGATGACAACACTGGCTCGCGTGCCTGCCTGTCTGCCTCTCCCTAATCCTGTCAAACGGCCTCTCCTCACCAGGGCACCTGGTCTCCTAAAGGCCACAATGGCTGGGCTCACCCCGGCCTGAGCCGTCTCTGCAGCGCCGACTCCATCAGGCGTGACTGCTCCCTCTGGCTCAGTGACAACTCTGTCATGAGGCCCCCACGGAGCCCAGAGCATCGGTGTGGCTGAACCAGCCTGCCCAGGAGGACTGTGGGACCGACGCTGGCAGACGCACTGTGTGTCCAGCTACCTCCACATCTGCCGCTTCCTTACACCTGTCACCCGGCGCTCCAGCACCTGAGCTCCCCACTCGCCCCATCCGCTCTGCCTCTTAGATCCCTGCTGGGACTGTGAGGCCACCATGTCTACTTGAGGTCAGAGATCTGCGAGTCAGCCTGCACTCTGCTCTTGCTCAGCACACAGCCAATCAGCGGCCAAGTCATTTCCGCCACCTTGGAACCCTAGCCTTCTCTCCAGCCCTGCCGCTGTCTCCTGTGACTGTGGCCGCCAGGCTGCTGCCAGAGACCAAAACAGCCTTCATAACTACTACGGGTTTTGTCCAGCTTCCAGGAACTCACCCCCAACTCCTATCACTTACAGACAGCTCCCCAATCCTCAACACCTACCATACCTTCCCCAGAAATTAACAAACCAAGAGCTTAAAAGCCAAAAGCCCGAGGGAAGCGCCTTTCTAGCAGTAAAGCCACCTGTCACTCAAACAGACACCCTTATCTCTACAGAATCCAGAGACAGGGACACAGAATCAAAGCACCAGTAAGACCTTGGGGACATTAGGAAGTAGATCCTGCGTGTAAGCCTATCACTGGATTTGCGATGACCAAGACTAAAGGGATTACGTGCCTCCAATGACGGGAAGCGTCGGCGCCACCCTTGAGCACCGGGCCCAAAGCCGGTTCTAGGTCAGGTCACCTGGCTGCTGTTGTGTCAGCGAAACGACATTTCCTACAGGTGACTCCATGGATCTCAGTAAATATTTTAGAAAGTTCTTCTTTAAAGGCTAGTAAGTGGGGCTGGGGATGAAGCTCTGTGGGAGCACACTTGCCTAGCATGCAGGAGGCCCTGGCTTCCATCCCCAGCACTAGAAATAATGGTAAGTGCATTTCTTCAGACTCTGAATGAGCAAGAATGCTTCACTCCCACACTGAAAGAATTGTTCTGGGCACACTAGGGTGCGCCCGGCTTGCCTGGTCATCACTGGAAGAAGTGAAGGCAGAGGCCAAGTTACGAACGTGGCGACAAAGGCACTGGGCACTTCAAGTGTCTACAGAAGCCTCTTCTCCCCGTCTGGTCCCGAGGGGAAGGTGGATCCATTCTCCAGCGGTCCAAGCTGTGGCTGAAAGGAGGAGGGCAAAGAAAGCCCACCACGGGCACAGGCAGCCCAAGAGGCCCAGGAGGGAGAAGGACGACTGGGGAAGAAAAGGGCGACCCCTTTACTTTGAACTTCCATGGAGGCACTGAAACGGGGGACAGAGCTAAGAGTCACTCCGGCGCTACCGTTTAAAAGTCGACATGATGAAATACTCTAGAGCTAAAACAGAGATAGATTCCGTTCACTCTTGGGTTTCATGATGCTCCTGCTTCTCCTGGGAGCTGTCACCATCCCTTCTCAAGCAGCTTCCAAAGCTCCCCAGAAGCTGGCGGCTTGTGGCACACAACGTGCCCCAGGCAGTGACGCTCGCTTGGAAACTTTCACCAGGACTGCTTTCAGCAATCTTGAAGATTGGTGTCTGCACTACATTTGCTTTTAAAAAACAGATATCCAAAGATGCCACAAATCTGGTGTTTGACAGTATTAACCAAGAGCAACCCTAGTCCCTAAACATAGTATGTTCCTCTTAATTTACCTAGAGTTAGTTGATATGATGCAGAATGAGGAAAAGAAATAAAAATTAATCCTATTAGACACACTTTGTGGGCTGGGGATGCGGCTCCATGGTGAACAGTTCCTGGCATAGATGAGAGGTCCTGGGTTCCATCCCCAGGACCACAAAAAAAATTTTTTTCTAACTTACTTTGAAGAAAGGGAAAGACAGGGAAAGAGGCTAAATTTAAATTATCACTGACATAAGGAATGTTCCTAATAACTCATTTGCAAAAGCTACAAGTCAGAAACAACCTAAAAATCCAAACTGGGAATGAATAAACCAACCATGGTACATCCATACAATGGACACGACCCATCAACGAAAATGAGCCATTAACACAGGCGACGTGGATGAATGCTGAGATATTATGTTGAATGAAATAAGCCAGACCAAAACGGCGCACACTGTATTCCGTGTATATGAGGCTCTGGAAAACGCAAACTAATCCATAGCGACAGAAAGCAGATCAGTTGCTGACCAGGGAAGTGGGAAGGAAGGATTATTTTGATTTTGATGATGTTATGGGTGTAAACATGTCAAAATGTATAAAAGTACACACTTTAGGTACGTGTGGCTTGCTGTATTCAATTATCTCTCAATAAAGCTATTAAAAAGTTATTTTCAAGCTGAGCGTGGTGGCACACGCTTGTAATCCTGGTACTTGGGAGGCTGAGACAGAAGGATCCCGGGTTTGCGGCCAGCCTCAGCTACTTAGTGAGACCCGGTTTCAAAGTAAAGAATAAAAAATAGGGCTGGGGGTATAGTTCGGAGGTAGAATGCCCCTGGGTTCAATCCCCAGTACAGGGGGAGAAAAAAGCTATTATCAATGAGATATCATCCATTAACAGTAAAGGAAAAAAGGAAATTTTCTATTTCACCAGACAAGGACGGTATGTGTAAACCCCAGGCGTGGCTGCTAAGCCAGGTGAGAAGCTGGGGCTGGAGACGGAGCCAGGGGAGCGACTGTCCAGTGGCGGCGCGGGGCTGCGGGTGTATTCTTTGGGTTTCTTTCTCATATCAAAAGCAGTTCGCATCGAGCCATTAGTACAAAACACAAAACTGACAACATGGTAGAGCTGAGTCAGTGCTGTGCACACAGCAAATTCTTGGTAAGTATTTTTTTGAAAAGTAAATTGTTTTCAAAGCACTGTTGTTCAGGGCCGTGCATCAGTCTTGCTCTAAGGAGAACCATCCTTGTAAGCCAAAAACTGAAGGTGGCAGGCATGGGAAGAGACTCCTGCTTCACCTAACAGAGGCTCTGAGGGCAACCAAGTAAGATCAAGAAAAATAGAGCAACATTCAGAGTCAGGTGGGCGGCGCTGCGCCTCCTGCTTGGAATGCACCTCCCTCCAGGACTGTCAGGAGTGCACCAGCACCCTCCCCACAGCCACCTCTCTCCAGGCCAGACTGTTGTCCAAACAAAAAGAACTTGCATTCCTTTTTAATTAAAAAAAAAAAATTGGAGCCAGGCTTGGTGGCACACGCTGGTAATCCCAGTACTTGGGAGGCTGAGACAGGAGGATGCAGGCTCACAGCTAGCCTCAGTTACTTAGTAAGTAGGCCCTCCACAACTTAGTCAGACCCTGTTTCTATATATAAAAAAAAATTAAAAATAGGGCTGGGGGTGTATGTAGCTCAGAGGTAGAAGGTCCCTGGGTTCAATCCCCAGTCTCACAACAACAGCAGCATGTTGGGATGGAGGTGTTGCTCAGTGATCAGCACTTGCCGACAGCATGTTCAAGACCCTGGGTTCAATCTCCAACACACACTTACACACACACACACACACACACACACACACACCCCTTATGGAGAGGACTGGGAGACAGGGACTCAGGCTACAGCAAAACACCAGGCACTTGTTAAAACTACTGATGTTACACTGGACTGCTGTTGCATTTTTTGTTACCAGAATGCTGATATTTAATGACAAATTAAATTAAGAATATAACAAACCAGGAGTGATGGTACCTGCCTATAATCCCAATACTTGGAAGGCTAAGACAGGAGGATTGCTGGCTTAAGGCCAGCCTCAGCAATTTAAGCTAGACCCTCCGCAACTCTGCAAGACCCTGTTTCAAAGCAAAAAATAAAATAATAAAATAGGGCTGGGAGTGTAGCTCGGAGGTAGAATGCTCCTAGATTCAGCCTCCAGTACAAAAAAAAAAGAATATAATGAGTAAAACTTAAGAGGTTTTTTGTTGTTATTTTGTTTTGTTTTTGCTTCCAGGTGAGAAGCTGGGAACTCTAAAAATCTGGTAAGAATGTTTAAAATTATACTGCCACTCACAGGGTTTAAGATTATTACCTAAAACCAAGTCCACTCTAATGACATTTAAGTGACACACTCATAATTCTTGACATGTACACTGTTCAATAAGAACAATTCGCAGATGCAGCACCGGAGTGCAGACCCAGCCGTGTACAACACAGCCCTTCCTCCTGGTCCTAGTAGACAGCTCCCCTTTGAAATATTAAAATAGCCTCCCGTCTTGCCCTAGACCTAAAATAAAGGAAAGCCTTGAGAGTAAATCTACTACGTCCTGCACACGCCTCCCACGTTTGGAAGGCCGCGTGTGATGAGCGTGCAGGTTGTGGCATGCAGTAAGTTCTAGAACGGGAATGAATGGCGGGCTCCATGCTCACACCATCACAAATGCCCCGAACCACCAACCACACAGCCACGCTCCTGCGTCTCCACACTGCTCCAACAATGGTCCATCTGGTCAGGTGTCCCAGCAGGGGGACAGGCCTGACACCACCTGAAAGTCAAGCCAGGCCACGTAATTCTTATGTGAAACTGAGCGAACTTAAGGGAGCTGCCAGTTATTAGCTTTAACCACATGACAAGACAGCCCTGAAACTGTGGCCCAACTCACCCCACTCATCGGAAAACGAAGGCGCCACAAATGCGCTCAACGAACCAGCCCGGGAATATCCGGCTGGCTTCAAACACACCCTTGGCCCTTCATCTACTGACACACCAGCGTTACAGTCGCCCACCACTCCCCAGTCCAAGGACCACAGGACAAGAAGAGTTGCTCCTTGAGCGCAAGATGTGGCACTGCCACAGACGCAAAGCCAAGACGGGACCAAAAATTGATAAGCCTTCTTGTATACCTTCAGGAATATGGGTACGCCGGGCGTGGTGATGCACGCTTGTAATCCCAGTACCTGGGAGGCTGAGACCGGAGGATCCGGGTTTGCAGCCAGGCTCAGCTACTTAGTGAGGCCCTCCGCAACTTAGTGGGATTCTGTTTCAAAATAAAGAATAAAAAGTAAGGCTGGGGGTGTAGCTCGGAGGTAGAATGCCCCTGGGTTCAATCCCCAGTACCGTAAAAAAAATAAAAGGAATATGGGTACAATGCACATTCTGCAGTAGTTGAGCCCAAACTCCCACTTTTCCAGAATTCCTACACAACTCCTTGCCATCGTAGGACGCAGGTGATGGAGGAAAAGAAAAATAAATGTATAACCATCCAGGAATAGAACTGGAGGCAGAGGCACCATTTATGCAAATAAGACCAACGAAGACTTACATGAAGATAACCAAGCACAGCCAAGAATAAGACCCTGACAGCAAGCTATGGGAACAAGTAAGGGAATCATTACATGCAATGAGACATAAAGGGGTCGAGAGCAGAAGGGACAGTCCGTCCACCAAATGCTGTCTCTCTTCACTATCTGTTAATAAAGCCAGAGGAACCAGAACAACGAAGGCCACATAACCCCGTGTCTGCCCCGCCTCACTGCGCAGAGGCGGATGGGGAAGTCTGAATGCCCAGCGTTACCTCAGGTGATGGAGCAGAGCCCGAGGCTGGGAGGACAGACGGGCAGAGTGTTTCCAGGAGAGCTCGGGCGTGGAAACTGGAGGCCAGGGGAGGCCTGCTTCCCACCGTGAGGAGTAAAGCCCTGAAGCCTAGAAGGCTAGCCAGGAACAAGAAGCCATGGCTTCAACTTTAGGAATAACGCTACAGATAATCCACACGCTTCAACGGCTCCTTGAGAAAAGTAAAGGAACGACCTCCCCCTGGATCTTTGAGAGGCACTCGATTAAAAAGAAAATCCAAGCCACTACTTGCATCGAGCTACCTTACCCTAACCAAAGACCTCATGGTAGGTGTGGAGGGGATTGCCAGCTGAGTTATTAAGTATTATTTCTTATATATATAAGAATGTAGATCACAGCTATCAACTGAACTCAAATAACCAATAATATATAATTCCTGCCAAAAGAAGGGACTTGATTTAATTAGCCTCTGCAGATAAAATCAAATCTAAACATTCTGGAGATAATTAAAATAGATGGTGGGTCCCATTCCTTCATTTGCCAAACCCCCAAGGACAGAGGCTCCTGGACGGGGAGCGGGAAATTAAAGGGCCTGTTTCCCTTGGCCATGCCCCAGCACGGCGTCTTAACTCCAGCGCTGGCCGAGCTGCCAGTCCCAGGAGCCCAGCAATTACAGTCGCTGGGGCAAACACCCAACGCTGCTCCACCCCACTGCAGGACAGGCCTCCAGGACGCCTGGAGAGACTCTGCCTACAGCTGGAAGAGGGCTTGCACCTGGCACAGGAGGTGCCCATCCGTCCCCAACTGTAAATACCACACGGGTACTGCCGTGAACCGGGCCAGAAACCAAGGCACTGGGCTCCAGGCACCAAAGCGAGCAAGCGGGGCCAGCCATGGCTGTGCTGGTGCCGCGGCCCCACACTGACGTCTGCAGCTGCCTCTCCTCCACTTGGACACGTTCTGCGTTGGGCTGGGAACTGCTGCCAAAATCCTGTCAGGCCTGCAAGCAGGAGAAGCTGGAGAGAGGCTGGGGAGTGACCATGCCCAGACCCAGTCCTTCCTGTGAGTAGGACGCTCCAAAAGCCCAGGCCATGGGAAGCGACTCCAGGTATATTGCTCCCTTTGTAGACCCTACTGCCTGCGCAGAAGACACCCCAGGGCCACCAGATACGTACAAAAGGATGAGCTGTGCAATCGCGTGGGTTGGTGTACTGTGAACCAGCTGTCCTAGGAGAGGACAGAAAGGGGTGTGTCCCATGGCATGAATATGCACATTCCAGGAATTCTTAATGACAGATGTTTGTTTACCATGATCCTCATCCACCATAATTATCCAGTCATTAAGCATGGACAGGCAGCACCGCCATAAAGCACCAACCTGTGGTGTAGGACCCAACCCTGTGACAAGAGTGCGGCCCACCTTCTGCTAGCAACTGTCATTCCCATTCCCCACCACCGTCACACTCCCTCATCTAGCCAAGGGCTAGGACAGAACTGAGCGTTGGCATCTAGCTAGGTTAACCAAACTCCAGCACCACAGAAATGCTGACGGTAAGCCCGGGCCCTGGGCTTCTTCAGGGAGGCCAGACACACAGGAATAAGTTAGGAGGAAGAAAACGGCTCACCCCGGGAAAGGGGATTTTTGATGGACACTCCTGGCGGGAACTTGACACTCTCTTCCTCTTTCCATCTGAACAGTTACAGGGGACATGCATTTTTAGATGAAGCACTTGGTATTCTAGGACTTTTTTTTTTTTGCGGTACTAGGGATTGAACCCAGGGGCATTCTACCTCCGAGCTACACCCCCAGCCCTATTCTTATTCTTTATTTTGAAACAGGGTCTCACTAAGTTGTGGAGGGCCTCACTATGTAGCTGAGGCTGGCTGCGAACCTACGATCCTCCTGCCTCAGCCTCCCAAGTACTGGGATTACAAGCGTGCGCCACCATACCCAGCTCTAGGATTGTTATGGGCTGAACTGTGCACACACTCCAAGAAAAAAATCATGATTTTGAAGCCCTAAGTCCTGGTACCTCAGAAGGCGACTGTACTGGAGACAGGCCCTGGAAGAGCTGAGTAAGTTCAAAGGAGACGTTAGGGTGGGCCCTAGTTCCACCTGGCTCGTGTCATTAGAGGAAACTGAGTCGCACAGAGAGACACCAAGATACCTGTGCCAGAGGAAAGGCCACGCGAGGACACAGCCAGAGCAGCCTTTGCGAGCCATTCGGAGGAGAGAGGCCTCGAAGAGACCACAGTGCTAACGCTGCCCTTGACTCCAGCCTCACCGCTGTGAGGAGATGCACCTGCTGCTGCACGCCAGTCTGCGGTGACCAGCAGAAGGGCTGCGGGGCTGGCAGGGGCCTCGGCAGCTAAGCAGGACGAGATTCACTATGTGGCGGGGCTGCACCATGTGTGGCCACGTGCGCTGGCCACTAGTCACACGGGGCCTTTTAAATTTGAATTTATTAAAACAAAGTAAAATTTTAATATTCAGTTCCTCAACTGCACTAGAGTAAAACATTTCCATCCTATTAGACAACGCTGGTCCGGAAAGGGGTGGGCTCTAAGTTTGAGAGATCATTCCAGAAGAACCTTCTCTACCCCAGCTCTCCCTAGGAGGAAATGAGGCAGTGGTGGGAACATAATGAGTATAAACCTGTTGCTGAAGGCCAAAAACATACAAGTCACACACACACACACACACACACACACACACACAATTTTTAGACCTTCTGATTAATTCTGAACCTAAAAAGCAAGGTTTTTTTAATTGCTGCAGTACAAAACTGCATACTCGCAAGTAGCAAGCATTTATTGAGTACTTAATAACTCATGAGGACACTGATAGGCACCACTGGGGGGTTGAAATGCCACGGCCTGCTCTTGCCTGAGGAGCACCATGCCTCAGCCTCAAACCACAAGAGCTCTGAAGCTGCAGGTAGGACGGGTTTCACCTGCCTGCAGGGGAGTCATACCCGCAGACCTCCCCCCTGCAGACCTCCCCCCTGCAAACCTCCTCCCTGCAGACCTCCCCCCTGCAAACCTCCTCCCTGCAAACCTCCTCCCTGCAGACCTCCCCCCTGCAGACCTCCCCCCTGCAGACCTCCTCCCTGCAGACCTCCCCCCTGCTCTTTGGACCGCACTCCCTCCCTTTGTCCACTCCTTCCCTGGTCCCAACATCAGTCAGTTCCTCCCAATGCCTCCCCCAGAAGTCCTACCCCTTAGCTCCTCATCCCAGCCCTGCAGACCAGGTCAGTTTATCTCTGCAGAAACCCCCAAACATCTGACGCCCCGCCCACCTCGCCAGTCCACTTCCCACTGCTCAGCACTTGCACCCAGAGCGCTAGAACGCCGAGTTGCTATTTTGCAGGCCCCTGGTCCCCTCCTGCTGCTTGCCATGGCTGTCAGTGCAGCCCCCATCACAGCACAGCTTTGCTTTCTAATCTGCAGCTTTTAATTTGCTGACAACTGACCAAGAAACTAAAGACAACACTGTTGGCCTAAAACCTATCTCAGCCTTCAGGACCAGCCCAACCTTCATCGCCTCCAGAGGTTTCCCTGGCCCTCCCCTCCAAGTTTGTGCATACATATTTCCACAGCACAGCAAAAAAGACTTCCTGGAACTACCCTAATGACTTCCTACCACAGCTGTTTTTACCTAAGTGTAAGGCAAAGTTCCTTGAAAGCAGGCCCCATTCCTTTCCATCACAGTACAGCGAAGATCCTTCCAAGGTCTCCTGAGTTTCATGTCAAGCGTAAGCTAATGGGCATTGTTGAACTGGTCGTGTCAAACATAAGCTAGCAGGCACTGCGCTCAGGCACCCTAACTTCCCTGTCATCGGAAGGGAGCTGTCCTCTCAGCCGCTGGTGAGCTTCTCAATACACACCCTGACATTTATTCTGACTACCTGGAAGGTAACTAACTTCTGGTTCTCAGCGGCACTGGGAAAACACGAGGTTGCCGCGATCTGAGATGATCTAAGATGCGAACAGCGGCAGGATTAAACCCGTTAAAACCCAGGGCAGAGCAGGACCTGGCGACCTAGGAGGAGCCTGGACTTGATACATGCACGTCACACGCAGTCCTCAATCTCCCCTTGTAGCTCGCTGAGCCAGTTAATAATTACCTGGCTTTGATTAAGTTCCCTTTTCATAAAGAGCAACTGAGAAGTACCATAAATGATGTTTAAGAAAAACAGACACACCAGTGACTCTTGAAACCAGATTATCCATCCCTGGTAACAAACAGGAAGCCTCGGGAGCGCCTGCCTGCAATCAGCCTCACCCGGAAAGACCTGGTTACAGACCTGCAGTAGCACCCTGGCGGGGCTTCCTCCGACCTGCCTGATATGCAAAGGGCCTCAGCTATTTAAAGCATTACATTAAAAAATCATGTCTTAACACTGACCCAAACCCTGGTAGGCTCCAAGAACAACAAAGCAAGACTTACTGCCATTGTCGTCAGAATCCTCACTGCTGCTGGGTAGGCGACCTCGTTTCATGATCTCCCCGGGAAACAGCAGGCAGCCTGCAAAGCAAGGAGACAGCACTTAACCCAAGATGATAACACACCATCATCAAGTCGTGCTTCAGATGGCAGCCCAGGATTCGCAGCAAACAAAAGCAAACAAACGCTCTAAGTAGCATTTGAATTGCAAACGGTAAGAAGACCAAAGACACATAATTACTTGCAATCATTAACAGACCAGGTTAGGAAAGGAGGGGGAGGGGCGGGGAAGTCTGCGATCAGCAGGTCTCCCAGGTGCCAGGCTTCCCTCCGTATTCCTGAGACACTCTTACAACTACTCCAGGAGTCTCCTCTGTTGCCTGGCTGCAGGCATTGCAGAAAACGAGCCCCGGCGACCAACACTGCTTCCTCTCTACACACAGACACTGCCACGCGTGTCCGTGGGGGTGCGTGGGGTACGGGCAGGGCTGTGCCTGACTGTTCGCAGATTTACACTACACTGGGCATGATAATGCTTCTCTGGCACATTTTGTTAAAATAATCCTAAAAGCCAAGTGACCTAGAGTTCTAGAAACAAAACAAAGGGGTTAATGGGAATGCAGATGTCTCCAATCCCTCAGCAATTCACAGCTGGAAAGAGAAGGGACCACAGACAAAATCCTGGTCCAGACCCTTGTCTTTCCCCGCCAGGAAACTAAAGCTAACAAGGTTAAGCAGGGACTTGTCCAAGGTCGCACCGTGGCATGAGCTTGCGATTCCAAAGCCAATGCTGTTTCCACTCCCTTTACCCCACTCTTTCAGGACTGAGGATACGCCCAAATGCAACTACACCAAGAAACCAGTTGGTGCAAAACCCAGCCCACCGGGCCAACTCTTCCCGGTTGGTAACAGGCCCCAAGCACCACCCCAGTAAGGAAAGGCCGCACTTAGGGAAGAGGACAGCGGGCAGAGGCTGAGGGGACAGTCATCGAACTTACACAGATGAAATCACGGGCATATTTACACAGGGCAGCTCTCTAAACAAATCCAAATCCAAACAGCATTTCCAAACTAAAAGTACTGATCTGACCGCCAGAGCCATGGTGCCCAATGAGGAGGGACTTTCCAAGTCAGTCAAACCATGGCAGCCCGTCACCTCCCCGGCCGCCCCTCAGAAAAGCACCCGCAAACCTGGCATCACGTGTGCTGGGCACGACAACACGTGACGTGGTGTTTCCAGTGAACGTGGGGGAAAGTGTGTAGAACCACTGTGCTAGAACAAGACAGCAGCTAAAGCCAAAGCTCCACTCTAAAGGGACTGCACACGCGCAGTCAAAGAGAAGCAGACACCGTACCAAGGCACAGGGGACCAGATGTGCCACTTGGGTCCAAGGGTTATTCTGAGCTGAAGGCCAGTGAGAAATCGTTGGAGGGGCTCTCTGCCTTCCCCCTGACTAGAAGCAGGGCGTACATTTCCCTTTTGTGGAGGAAGTTTCCATGTGTAAAGGTGCCTCCCCCAGAAAACATCTCTTGTGCATAAACACCCTCATCTACCGTAAGTTTCCCCACACCTTTCCCAGTCACTTTCTCACACGCGGCCTCCCTGAAAGCCCAGTCCCCTCTCCTTTGTCCAGTCACCTCGCCGCTCACTGCCCTTTGTTAGGATAGTATATGAGCCCCCAGGACCAACCGCCTTTGGGGCTCTTCATTCTTCTGCATCACAGGACCCCTCAATGTCGTTAAAGTTGGCATGCCTTTTCTCCTGGAACCGCTTTTGTCCTATCAATTCACAGCTCCCACTAACTGAACCTGAGCCAGGGTTCAGTCCAATGTGCAGGTCCCTCAACTATACTTGCGGTTTTTCTGTATTTTCTTCCTGAAAAATTCACCCAGTTAAAAGCTTGTGGACTTGTGCTTATCAATAGATTCTTCATCGAAGCCTGGGCATGAGTCCTGATGGGGTCCACAAGCTCCCTCAGGGACATGCCTCGTGGGCTACGGTGTGCACTGTGGGCAGGGTCCCAGTCCCAAAACCCACCCACCCTCTTCTCCAGAGCGCCACTTGACCAGAATTCACTCAATAATCCACAACTGACCACTCCTGCCCACAGCTCCGGTGGCCACTAACACCTGTGACCCGCTCCCCCGCTGAAGTGACCGTCTTCCCTGCTCTGTGTGCCAAAAACACCAGCTGCTGACAGGTAGACTCCTCCGACCTCTAGAGAAGGCACCCCGAGGAGACAGTGGAACGTTCCAACAGCAGCTTCATCTCCCCAAAGTCTACCTGCCAAAAAGCTTTAAAAAATAGAAAATACCACGTGGAGAGGAATTCCTTAAAAGTAACAGTGTTATGCAACACAGCGAGTGAGCGCGGTGTGCCACCTCGCCAGCAGGTGTAAGAACCGAGAAGTACGAGGCTGGGGAGCCCACGGAACCCCCCAGGTACAAATGAGGAAACAAGGCTGGGCAGCTTCACTGCCGGCCGACTCAGATTCACCTCAACAGAGCCGCTCGGAGAAGTGAGGACGCTTTTGAATCAAAATGCCTTCCTCCCAGCTTTCAAAGACAACTCCCAGAGAAAGCAGTCACTATGTGAGAAACCTCAGCACTGGCCAAAATAGAAGGATGCTGCGAAACACACAAGAATGCTCTAAGCAAAACTAGTATTTCCCTTCTAATGAATTCCATTTTTATTGGCCCTGAGGATCCTGAGTACCGAAGGTGGAGTGCTGCGCTGTGCTTCCCCGGGGAATCTGGAGTGATGGGGTTAGTGCTCTCAGAATTTCCTCCTCTGTGGCTCTAATGTACTTAAACCTTGACATCAGGCTGATTTATCTCACCCAGGGTTACTTACTGCATCAGAAAATCAAAGTCCACACTTACTATCTTTAACGTACATGATACAGCGGTTGTGTGCTGCAAACATCTGTCCACTAAGAGCTAGCAGGAGAAAGCAGAGTGTGCCTGCGCACTACCACCTTCCCTGACCCTTCCCGGCAATGGCTGATTGCCTTCTAGCTGGCAGTGGGAATAAGTAATAATCAATTAAAAGCGCTACTCACAACACTCTGAAGGAAGCGGCAAGACGATCTAACACTATATAACACAGCCCCAAACATCTGAGTAGCTAAAGCACTAGGAGGTGCTGGAGGGAAGCCACCGTCCCTGGCCTCCGGGAGCCTGCGGCCCAGTAAGAGGAAACAGGCGACAGGAATTCCCTATGGATGTGGTGCCTGGCAGCGGTAAACACAGGCTTCTACATGAACACAGGAGGTTGGTGGAGTCAGGAAGGGGACGAAGGGCAGGGAGCCAGAAAGGGGAGCACGTTTGGGGCCGAGCACTGCGCTACTGAACCGACATACATTTAACCAGGCACACTACTCCGGCAGCATCTTCATACACAGGCGCGTGCTTCTTTACTAATACACACCTCTTCTTGTGTCCAGTTGCCAGGACTTATCACCTGGTGCTGTGCGGCCCTCTGTCATCTCCCTGCTGGCCTATGAGTGTGATCTTCAGCCACTACTATGGTTAAAATGTGTCCTCACAAGCCGGGCGTGGGGGCGCACGCTTGTCATCCCAGTACTTGGGAGGCTGAGACCGGAGGATCCAGGTTCGCGGCCAGCCTCAGCTACTTAGTGAGGCCCTCCGCAACTTAGTGAGACCCTGTTTCAAAATAAAGAATAAAACAATAGGACTGGGGGTGTAGCTTGGAGGTAGAATGCCCCTGGGTTCAATCCCCAGTACCGCAAAAAAAAAAAAGTGTCCTCACAGAGTTCGTGTTCCAGTGCAAGGCTGTGGGGAGGGGGGGCAGAGGGGAGACGCCTGGATCTCCTGGAGGTGTGGCCCTCATGACTGCACTAATGCCCTCTCCAGGCGGGGCTTGTTATAAACGTGAGTTCTGCCAGTTTTACATGTAATGACTAAGAAAGAGGCCCTTCTTAGCTGGGATGTGCACACTCAGCCTCTCGAGGACCATGAGCCAAATAAACTTGTATTGTATATAAATTACCTAGTTTATGGCATTCTGCTACAGCACAAAATGGACTAAGTTACGAGTACATTGCTTCTAGCACCCTGCCAGTCTGCAAACCTATAATTTCTTTCCACTGTCAAATTAAAACAAATTATCAAAACAAACATCTTCCCACTGGTGCCCTCACCAAACCATTCCCATGCAAATCTCTCCCTCCATCCCGCACTACAAACAGGTCCAAGTCCAAACCGTCCAGGGACAGTCAAGAGCTCTTCCACCCTGCTCCCTCGGCCCAAGCATCCATCCTAGGGAACCCCCAGACTAGCTCTCCTGGGCTGGGCCAAGCCTCTTCCCTTGAAAACCACTTCACTCACTCCCAACCCCTGCAAACACTGCTCTTGCCCCTCCTCTCCTTCTTACCCAGCCCCACCTCTGCTCTGGGGTTATCCACCATTCCCCCTCCAGCCCTCACGGTCCATACCGCTCAGTTCAACATCTTTCCTCTAGAACTTGCTGACCTTGCTTTTCAATGTATTAATCAACGTATTGTGATAATGGGAAAAAGTCATGACGCTTGTTCAAGATGGTATGGCAGATTTTACACAGGGAGACCAAGGCAGGGTTCAGGGACCGTGCAACGGGGTCTGCAGTGGGGGACGGGGGGCTCAACTCAGACTCCAACAAGACAAGTGGGGCAAGGTCAGTACGCAGGAAACAAGCCCGATAAGATAGGAAGGGTCAGAGGCCAGGGTCAGGGGGCTTCTCCAAGTTCACTTAGCAAGGTTCCTGCTCAAACTGTATTCAACAAAGACAGGGGGAAGCCCTAGGTAAGTCTCCTCCAGGGAGGACTCCGTGCCTGAGTGAAACTCTGGTCAAAAGCCACTCCAGCCTGGACTTCTGGCTCAGTACTCCATAACACGTGTGTGTCTCTCAAGATTACCCTAATTACTGGAGAACAGAGACTTAATCAAGCTAAATATGAAATAAAGACATCACATCGAAGGGCTAGCTATTGATCAAAAAGAAGGCCTCACAGGGCAGCTGCACAGGCACCCCCAGAATCTGGGTCCAGTCCTCAACTCAGCTCACCCTGACATTCCGTCTGGATTTCACCAAACCTGACTCAAAAAGTAATCCAACGTATAGGAGCCTGGAGTGTCCATTTCCCATGAGAGACAGGACAGACAGACAAAAGTATTAGTCAGTGGGCATTTGAGACTTTGCCCAAAAAAACAAAAACTACCTAGAAGTCAGATTATAAGGTGCACTGCCCAAAGGGGCCACCTGGGAAGAGGCAGCCGCTGAAGACCATCGCCTGGCAGCGCCACCCACAAGGAGAGGCGCCTGTGGGCATCTGTGGAGGGTGTCCGGGAAGCGTGAACACAGCTGACCACTGGCCCAAGCCCCTGCTTGGATGACCCCCACATTGCTCTCCAGTCCCCACCACACGGGATACAACACAGCGCAGTAGCCAACACTGTAACTCAATGAAAACGTCATCAAGGTAGATGCCGGAAACATGGGGAACAAGAGATGGAGTCCACAGGGACGGAACAGGTGACTAGATAAGTAGCAATCACCGGGTCACTCTTCATGTGTCTGTGCGACAGCAAGGCACCCCAAAACCTGGAAACTTAAGGTTGGGGACAAAATCAGCATGGGAGAAACTCCAAGCAGCCACCAGCTGAAGGGACCTAGCCCTCAGGTGGACGAGCCCACTGACCTAGGCATGCTCGCTGGAGACAAGACTGTATGTAATGCTAAGAGAGAGAAGGGACCTCAGGAACAGAAGGAAAGAAATTTTACAAAAGAGTAAAACAATTAACTCAGGAAGCAGAGGCAGAAGGATGGCAGGTTCCAGGCCAGCCGGGGTGACCTAGTAAGACCCTCTAAATAAAATGTATGTATAAAGAGTTGGAGCTGGGGGTGTCGCTCAATGGTAGAGCACTTGCCTAGCATGTGCAAGGCCCTGGGTTCCATCCCCAGCACCACAAAAAATAATTAAAAGAAAATGATTAAGGATTTGAGGATGTTTATTCAACACTATTCCTGAGGAAGGGACTGATCTGAGTAAAACAAACCGACCAGTACTCTGTTATGAGACAGGGACCGTTTATTAGGCCATAAACTCTACAACTACAATAAGGATTACACCCTAGTGATTTTAACCATCGTATGGCTCATATGTAAAAAGGCTGATCTCTTCCTCAAAGTATCAATTTTATGCACTGTGTTTTCATAGTTATTTATTTCATTCCAAGAAGTTCCAGAAAAGTATTCAATGAAAACCCTTCACACACTTGCTCCGTGCGTATCACTGAAAGCAATGCTATGTATTAAAATAACCTCCTGGCTAAGTGACTGGTTTATGTACATGAATCGTATCCTAGGCTCACTCAGTTCTATTGAATTAGAGATGCTTTCACTTTAATATCTAATTGACCTTTAACTGGAGTAACTTCTATTACATTAGCTTTAAATTTATTGGTGTCCTTCCATTCTCTGTCAAACAGTTAAAATATATACCTAAATGTACTCTACTAAAAAGTACATTTTCAGAAACCAAGTTTTTTCCGATACCAGGTGGTTCCTACATAAAGGTAAAACGTATTTTAAATACTCCTTGTTTTGTTTCTAAGTTAATTTGAATATTGTCTTTAAACACTATGTAACTGATAACTTCATTCATAAATTACATATAATCCTAGAGCCGCCCCCCCCCAAAAAAAGATACCTTACACTTTCTTACTTGGCCACCTGCTTGTCTTCTAGGGAGGATACGATACATCCCTCCTAGGACCCAAATGTACTCAGTAAAACCTGTCCACCTGTCCCTACATGGAAGGACCCCAACTAGCGCCTTACCTCCGTTTTTAAAGCAAATGTTAACCGCCCAAGATAAGAAGTTTTAAGATTGGCAACATTATCTAATTCATGTGCTCTGAGACTAGTGTGACTGTAACTCAAAACCCAAATTCTCATTTTAACCGAAGGGTTATATCTAGTCAAAATATCAATCATAGATTTAACTGACAAATAGCTTAAATCTGAAGTATTAAACTTTTAACCTTGTCTAAATATTTCAAACAAAATAAATGGAGCTTTTAAAAACATGTTCTTTATAATGTCATACATCACAAGAAAATGCTGCCCGAGCTACCATAGGACTCTTGGAAAGAGACCAAACTTGAAAATATTCAGCTGAAAAGAGTTTATATTAGCAATAAACACCTCCCCCAAAAGAAAAGATTATGATAACTGACCAGATAACCACAACATTTACTCCCATAAGCATTATTAATAAAGCCATGTGCCGTAACACACTAGTTCACTATAAACCCTTTACAAATTATATTTTTGAACTCAGATCTTCAAAGCCAATAAAAGCATTTTTCAGGACTTTTAAGGAATTCATAAATTTGAGTGGTTCCGAATGAATCACAAGCAGTTCTCACTTAGCAATTTCTAAATAATCCAGTGGTTGCTTACACACCCTAAGACAACCTACTGAACCCTTGCCAGGTCTCGAAAACTGGGGGCTCAGTTCAGAGCCAGCGACTGAATGAGAGCAGCCATGACAAACACTCCAATCACTGGCTCTTGGAATGTACTGTCTTAACTTCCCTTGACAGGGAAGTGAATAAATTCACACCAAACAATAAAGGCGGTCGACCACCCTGGCTCCCATCTTGAGCTTTTACCCTACCTCCATCTAGTTACAATTCCTGTTAGATCTATATGCTCAGATACGGAAAGATGCCCAAGAAAGCAGGCATACTGCGGGGGGAAATTAAATAATAACAATACAGACCCCCTTATATATAAAAGAGGGGAAAGAATACATACACTAACTGCTTATACATTCGTGGGAAATTCCCAGAACATAAAGGATCGGTGAGTGTCTGGGAAATGTGACCCAAGTGTCCAGAAAGAACACGCTGGAACTTTTACTTCTCCTGATGACCTTTAACATGTTAATTTTTGACCATCCTGTACTACACTTATAATAGTAAAGGTTTAAAATTCAAAGACTTTCTTTCCTGCTTGGCCCGAAGCAAAGCACCAGTCCCTCCTGAGATAGAAGACACCGGATGGAAAGGTGTTACAAAAGGGAAAGATAAAGCCCCCAAAATGCTGTTATCACCCATCCACCTGATTAGGTCATACAAACTTCAAACGCAAAAGTTTTTTTTTATGCAAGAATAGCCAATGTCAGTAGGAGGTCACTTAAAATATATGCAATAATAGAAAAAACTAACCCAGATAAGAACACTAGGGTTTAAATTACTTTTAAAGAATAAAAAGGGGCCGGGCGTGGTGGCACACTTGTAATCCCAGTACTTTGGGAGGCGGAGACCGGAGGTACCGCGTTTGCGGCCAGCCTCAGCTCACCCGCGCGCGCTCTCGCGCGCTCTCTCTTTCTCTCTCTCTCTCTCTCTCTCTCTCTCTCTCTCTACTTAGTAAGGCCCTCCGCAACTTCATGAGACCCGGTTTCAAAATAAAGTATAAAAAAATGGGCCAGGGGTGTAGCGCGGAGGTAGAATGCCCCTGGGTTCAATCCTGGTAACCCCCCCAAAAAAAAGAATAAAAAGGTAAGTTCCTTCTTGTTTTGAAAGTAGTACTATTTTGAAAAAAATAAAAATAAAAGGCCTACATTCCAGAGATGGCTAGCAAATATGCCATTCCCTCCAAACACAGGCAGGGTTAGGGTTAGCAGATAGGTCGTTCTGTTACACAAGCCCAGAAATAACTTCAGAATCCTTAACCTGCTCCCACCCAAGCCGAGAAATCAAGCCTATTTGCTCTGTAAATCCTGTGAGTCCTATTCCTCACCTCAAATTGTTGACAGTTTACCAGGGAAAACTAAGGTAAGACCAATCTCTTCAGAAAATATGAAAACAAAGTTCATTTTCTAATGCATGTCACTGAAATCAGAAGTTCATGTTCCATTCTGCCTTGGGGTCTCTAAACTAGGCTCTAATTCACACAGCGCTGGCCATGCGTGCACCCCACACTGGCACTCAACCTGCCTTCAGGTCAAACTAAGGTTCATTAAGGAATGACAGTTTTAAAAGCCATGTGTTAATAGAAGCTAGTTTCTGAATGAACAGGGTAAGGATAAGGGTGGGAAAGGATTCTAAACCTATTATTCCACCCTTGGAATAAGCCAATAAATGCAAAGTGTCTACAGGGTAATTTTAAAAGATTTTTAAATGCTCAAACCAGATGTTCTTATACAGGATATACAAAGCAGCTTCTGCAGAAACCAGACTCAAACTACTAATGACAATTACACTGTGCACAGATTGAAATGCAGCTGTTTTTGAGGAACTTTGTTCCTTGATTATAGCCGGTTGTCAGAAACTATCAGTTACCACTAACAATGTTAAGTCACCAAAAATTTTTAAAGTGCTGTTTTAAAAAAAGAGCAAGAGAGACTCCCAATGTTGTATACTGGAAGACCTAGAGAGCACTAAACAAAAACTGCATTTCCACATCATCTGAGTTATACATGAAAACAAACATTTCATCCCAATTGTCTATGTGTTGCTATTATGATCATGGAAATATAAATGATGATCGAGACCTAGTAGCAAGGGCTGGAAGACATTCCGGTACTACAGGTGAAAAGGCTTCTGACGACAAGGAGTGTCTACAGACATCTTTCAAGAAGAGCGTCCTCAAATCATAGTTGCAGTGCTAGAGATCTCAGAGATGAAACGATGCAACCCACCTTTCCTCACGTTAAAGAGGAGCACGCCGAATCCTGGAGAGGGTCGGCAGCTTGTGCAAAAACGCACCAACAGGTTGAAGGCACAAACAGCGCTGAACCAAGGACCGGCTCCTCCCAAGTGTGGGTTACCATGGGCACCTGCTCCTGGATGACCTGGGGTTCAGAAAGAGGCTACCTGGAAGACCAAGGTCTCAATCATGTATCAGGGCGCAGACAACTGAGCAGGAATCACTGAACAGCCGACACACATTACAACGTGTTTTCCTGGCAAGACACATGAAGGCAGACGGTGTGGCTGCCATTCAACGTGATAACGTAAAAGATAGGAGGATGTGGTACTGCTTCCCGAGCACCACCACAGGTGAGGGTCCTCGGCCAGCAGGCGTCCCTTGTGATTGGTGTGGCGCACACACCCTACCTGACGTTACCTCCCTCTGTGGGAACCTAGTCTTACCACGCATACTCCCTTACACAGCCTGGCCCTCTCTGCCAGTGTTCACCGCTAATGATCCAAGGTCCCATGTCACACATCTTATCCTCAAAGAGGTACCAGAACCAAAGAGTTAAGATCCACAGCCCTGGGAACACATTTCATTTGAAAGGATGAAGTGCTGCCCTATTCTAGAATTGTGCAGTAAAGCCAATTAAGATCATAAAAAAATAAAATAAATAGAGAGCCCTTAGCAGCCAACTCCCTCCATATTTATCAAACAAACTTCTAAATTCAACTTGTTTTTTCAAGTTCCTACAAGAAAGGGAACTCAGCCCTGGCAGGTGACCAGTGGTCACTGGCTCACTGTAAAAGCAGAGATCAATAGAGGGTTTTTGTTTAGCCTTTGAGTTAAGGTTTTCACGTATTTAAATGGTTGGGGAAGGGAGTGTCAAAGATCATAAGCCGGGTGTGGTGGCACAGGCTTGTAATCCCAGTACTTGGGAGGTGGAGACAGGAGGATCACAGGTTCAAGGCCAGCCTAGGTCTTAGTGAGGTCCTGCAACTTGGTGAGACCCTGTTTCAAAAATAAAGAATAAAAAATAGGGCTGGGGGTGTCGCTCGGAGGTAGAATGCCCCTGGGTTCAATCCGCAGTGGCAAAAAAAAAAAACACTTCATTACATAGGAAAAGGATACAAAATTCAAACCTCAATGCCTATTTAAAAAAAAAAAGTTTTATTGGAACACAGCCACACTCATTAATTTACCTTTTGTCCGTGGTTGCTTTCATGCTTTTTTAAAACTGTAGAACTGAGGCATTATGATGAACCATATGGCCAAGAAAACCTAAAATTCTGACGACCTGGCCCTTTACAGAGTAATTTTACTGGTCCTTCCTATAAATCAATAGAATGGCAGCCTGACGTTTATCAACCAACATTTTGTATGTTTAGTTAAAGGTGAATCACCAGGCGTGGTGGCGCACGCTTGTAATCCCAGTACCTGGGAGGCTGAGACAGGAGAATCGCAGGTTCAAGGCCAGCCTCAGCTATTTAGTGAGGCCCTCTGCAACTCAGTGAGACCCTGTTTCAAAATAAAGAATAAAAAATAGGGCTGGGGGTATAGCTCAGAGGTAGAATGCCCCTGGGTTCAATCCCCAGTACTAAATAAATAAATAAATAAATAAATATAAGGTGAATAGACGGCCAGATCTTGAGTAGGTACCTTGAAGCTTACAAAGTCAAGGGTCAGACACATTCCTTAAGAAAGTCCTTAACTAGAAGCCAGGTGCGCCGGTGCACAACCATAATCCCAGTACCTAGGAAGCTGAGATAGGAGGACCACAGGTTCAAAGCCAGTGCACAGTAACTTAGCGAGTACCTGTTTCAAAATAAAAAATAAGCCGGGAGTGGTGGCGCACACTTGTAATCCCAGTTCTTGGGAGGCTGAGAAAGGACGATCGCAGGTTCATGGTCAGCCTCAGCAACTTAGTGAGTCCCTGTTTCAAAATAAAATAAAATAAAATAAAATAAAATAAAATAAAATAAAATAGGGCTGGAGTATAGCTCACAGGTAGAATGCTGCTGTGTTCCATCCCCAATACCACAAAATAATTAATAATGATAATGATAATGATAATGATAATGATAATAATAATAGGCTGGGGTGTAGCTCAGGGATAGAGTCAATCCTCAGTACCACATACACACAAAAAAAGTCCTTAACCAGCACAAGGTAACCAAAAGGAAAGGGGGTGGAGGGGGGTAAGTAACTTAAGTAAAGGCCACATTTAGACACCAATGAATTTTCCTCTAAGGGAAACTCCTGAGATTTCCACTTGGGACTAGCATCCACGAAGTAATAAAAACTTCTAACAAGCTGCTTATCTGATTTTCAAGCTAATAACAGAAAATAAGCTAATGAAACAGAAAAATGACTGTTCCAGACAGGAATTTAACTACACGTGGTTAGCCGTGACAGTAAAAGAATCAGAGAGAAATCATAAAACCAAGTCACCAGAATTTAACCGCTTAACTAGAATCCAAGGACGCGTTTAAGGGGATCCTGGGATCCTTGAAATAACATGCAAATTTCAGGACTGCGTTCAGATCGCAAGAGTAAATGCATCACTACATTTCCACACTGAAGTCACTGGTGCTCATAAAGATGACTGAGTAATCAAGAAAAGTTTAAGTTGTGCTTAGTGTTCTTTGTGCTGAACAAAAGCAAACTATGCAGTTCAACCTCAGGCATCTTGCTATTCTTGCTATTTCTTGCTCCTTACCCTGGAGTAAAAAGTAAAGGAAAAAATGCCTTATAGATTCTTCAGCTTGAGCCCTCACCACTGAAACCTTCATTTAAAGTAACTGTTTAAAGCCAGGTGTGGTGGCACACAGCAGTAATCCCAGTACTTGGGAGGCTGAGACAGGAGGATAGCAGGTTCGAGGCCAGCCTCAGCAACTTAGCGAGGCCCTCCGCAACTTCATGAGATCCTGTTTCAAAATAAAATAAAATAGGGCTGAGGGTATAGCTCAGAGGTAGAATGCTCCTGGGTTCAATCCTCAATACCACAAAAAATAAATAAATAAAATAAATTAACTGCTTAGAAACTGTCCCTGAAGCTTAGATTTTCAAATTAATAGGATTTCCTATAAAGACATTAAATGATCAATATTTCAAAAAATATTGCCAACTTTGAGGGCTTTCAACAAGAACAAACTATAGTTCAACTCACCCAACTAATGAGCCCAACAGAACATAGGGGTTTTTTGGTTGTTGTCTTTTGGGTTGTTTTGCAGTGCTGAGGATTAAACCCAGGACCTTGCACACCCTGCGCAAGTCCTCTACCACTGAGCTGGGCGGCACTCACAGCCCATGCAGCACTCAACATTTAAAATTCTAAACACGAACTTACTTCCACTCTCCTCAATCATCTTATGTCTTAACTCTACCTGAAGAGCCAAAAGCAAAAGAAATAGCGAACTAGTGTTAATCAAAACTTTGTTCTTTTGAACATTATCAAGTGCACATTATAGGCCACTGGTCTGGAGTTAATAAAGAACTAAAAATGAAAATAGACCGTCTACAACCATCCTACCCTGAACATGCCCCACGCCCCATCACATCTGACCCTGGAAAGACCCAAGTGTGCAGCCCCTTCCCCAGGGGCTGAGCACTCCATGCCAAGTCTGGTGATCTTTACTGTGTTGGTTTGAGGTGAGGAAAGATGGCCTTAGGAATCACTAAGAAAGTAAGTAATCACTTAGTAAGTCTGGAGCTAGGAAAGGCACAACAGGGGGCCACGTCTCACATTGCTCCACTCGGTCCCACTCAGTCCACCCAGCTATACCTGGTCACTTCCACCAACAAGTAAAAAGGCCCCGGGGCCACCTGCAGGGGTTACGGAGGTACAGCAGCTCACTTGTCAGAGCCACCAACCATAAAAAAGAAAAAGTATACACTCTCTGATCACACCCCAAAGTACAAATGGCAAGACTCTCTTTCAGTTAAGCCTCAACTCTGAGATTCTATTCTATAAAGATAAAATCAATATAGTAATTATCCAAGTTTTATCTTTTTTTTTTTTTTGGCAGTGCTAGGGATCAGACCAAGGGTCTTACATTTGCTAGATAAGTACTCTACCACTGAGCTACATCCCCAGCCCTAAATGCTAAGTCCAGGTGACAGGGTGCTACTTTAAGACCTTGAAGATGGAGAAAGCAAGCTGGGTGTGGTGCCTCGAGTACTAATTTAGCAAGACCCTGTTTCAAAATAAAAAATAAAATAGGGCTGAGGGTGTAGCTCAGAGGTAGAATGTGCCTGGGTTCAATCCTCAGCACCACAGGGGGGAAAAAAACAGAAAATAGAATACTAAAACTTTCAAGGAAACAACTTAGCAGTCTCAGGAATTAAAATACTTTCCCAATTAGTGTTGCTACCAGGCTTCTAATGCCCTCTATGGAAAACTTCAAGCTAACCCACACTTTATGTAAAAAAAAAAAAAGAGGGAGGGGGCTAAGTTAAAGGCTCAGACAAGGAGAGAGGAAAAAAGTTTAAAACTGATATAACTCTGAACAATTAAGTCAAACTTTTTCATGCCAATTCAAATAAAAAGGAAGGTGCACTGGCCAAAATGTTCTCATTTCCTCCAGAGGTTATGCAGTTTAGAAGCCTGTGGGAAAACTGGGTTCATACTGCAAATTCTGACATACCACTAATGACAATGGTGTAACAGGTGCCCCTTGGAGTGAAAGACAGGGAAGAGCTTCACAGAGAGGTGCTGAGGGAGCAGTGCTGAGACAGATGCCTCAGAGTCCTCCCTCCTCACACCCAGGGTCCTCCTCACACCTCAGAGTCCTCCTCACACCCAGGGTCCTCCTCACACCTCAGAGTACTCCTCACGCCCATGGTCCTCCTCATGCCCAGGGTCCTCCTCACGCCCAGGGTCCTCCTCACACCTCAGAGTCATCCTCACGCCTCAGTCCCCCTCATACCCAGGGTCCACCTGAGTCCTCCTCACACCTCAGAGTCCTCCTCATGCCCAGGGTCCTCCTCACACCCAGTTAGGGAGGGAGCATAACGACCAGAGTTGGAAGACTTGTTTGCTGTTCCAACCACCTCAGAACTGAAACATAAACATGGATCATCTTTTCCCCACAAATCTGTGGATTAATGCATCGGGCAAGGCAGGTGCAGCGGTGTGCACCTGTAATCTCAGATACTCTGGACCCCAACCTGGGGGATCTAGCAAGACCCTGTCTCAAAAAAAGAAAAAAATTAAAAAGAGGGCTGGGGATGTAGCTCAGTAGTAGAGTGCTCACCTAGCATGCAAGAAGCCCTGGATTCCATCAGGTATTTTTCAAACGGAGGACCTCCAAATCTAAGATTTCAAAATGACAATAGATACTTTTGATTTCCCACTTTTCTTTAACCCAGTAAACCTCATCTGCAAAGGCTGGCCTCCAGGGTGTCAGATGTTCTGTCAAAGTGGCTCCGGAAGACAAGGGGATGCAACATTCCGTCCTTGAAGGGATGATTTAGACAACACTGTGCTCACATTTTAGGACCAAACGGGAAAATTCTAGTCATGAGATTAAAGTTTACCAAGATAATGAACAGAAAAAAAAAACTTCTTATAGAACTGTATATACAATCTGGTCTCATTTCGATTCACACACACACATGAATAGAAAATCCTCTGGTGAGTGATACAATGATGGTTTTCTAAGTGGTAAAGATGTGTTTATTTCATTTGCTTCTCTGTATTTTCTAATTTTTTTTTTTTTGCGGTTCTGGGGATTGAACCCAGGGGTGTTCTACCTCGGAGCTACACCCCCGGCCCTATTTTTTATACTTTATTGTTAAAACCGGGTCTCACGAAGTTGCAGAGGGCCTAAGTAGCTGAAGCTGGCCACGAACCTGGATCCTCTGGTCTCAGCCTCCCAAGTACTGGATTACAAGTGTGCGCCACCACGCCCAGCTCTGTATCTTCTAATTTTAATAATGTATATGTAACGTCACTTTTTAAATAACTTTTAAATCTCTAAGAGCTCAAAGTAAAAAGTGACTATCAGTATTTACCATAGGTGACTCGTGAAGTTGCTTTCTTTCTGACCAAGTCTCCAGGTTTCTTCAGTTCTTCCTTCTCCCAAGCCTCTGGGGTAAGAAACAGTTTGTTCCTAAAAACACCGTGTATTTCACCAGGCATGGTGGCGCAAGCCTGTAAACCCAGTGGTTGAGAAATGAGGTCCACAAATTTGAGGCCAGCCTGCACAACTTAAGGAGACCCTGTCTCAAAATAAAAAGTACAAAAGGGCTGGCTGAGGGTATAGCTCAGTGTTGGAGTGCCCCTGGGTTCAATCCCCAGTACTGGGAGGGGGGAGTATTTCATCAAACACCAAGAATCATTTAATCTTCCTGGTCTCATCATTTTTCATTGTGTTTCTTGTATGACTAATCTTACAACCTTGGTAACAAATATAAAGAATAAAACCCTTGTTTATAGGCAGAAAACCTGTCAAGCAATGGAAAGAAGAACTCTTCAATTGGGACTTTGACCCTTTAAATGAACACAGATCTAACTTGGTCAAAATTAAATTCCCTGCACAAGCCACCCAACTTTTCTTACTAGAAAGCAGTCTATAATCTTAAAACGGAATCAAGTTCAAGTTCTACTGCCTGTTCAGGCAACTCCCATTATCTCTGCTGGAGTAGGAATGAAACAAGATATGGGGAAAACCCAACACTTAAATAGCTGAAAATTCTATTTGCTGTAGAGGTTGCAATGAAAATGCCAGGCCAAATGTACTTACTTTGGAGGGAAAAAATATCCAACAGTCAGAAAGTCATCTGATTTAAAAGCGACAGTAACGTGGGACTAAAATCTTCGGGATAAAAAGGCAATAAAAATTTTGAGTTGCACGTATTCACTAAGTGCTACTCACGGAACCCGCCCTCTAGCTCCCCCACGGGCGGTCCTCACTACAATTAATTGTCCCACCCAAAGTGTTAAAGTCAGTGTGGTTACGTGGAACCCTTTCAACTAGTGATTAAATCTTGATTAGTTGTGATGTGACCTCGAGGAGACCTTTCCTACAAAATCCCTTAACCATTGCTAAGTCCCTGCCTACATTCAGCTTTCAGGAAAATGATCGTATCTTAAAACTAGTTAATGAGCTTTGAAAGGGATCGGCCTTGAGCTCCGAGTAGCGAGGGAGCCCCCTTCACCGCAGGTACCCTAAGAAGGAAACTCGGGTCCCCTCCTGGGCAGCCCTGGGAAAGAGCCCCCACGCAGTCCCATCCGTGGGAGCTTCCCAGCTCCTCTCCCGCTCCCCTGCAAAACCGGAGCTGTCTGCAACTCCCATCTCACAAATGGGCGCGCGGAGTCCCGGGCCGGGCGCGGTGCCGCCGGCGACAGCCCCTGCTAACGGGTTTCCACGGCACGTTTAAATCGCCCGCTTTTTTTTTGTCTGCTCGCAGCAGTCCCCGGGCGTCGCGGCGGGATGGCGGCGGGCGGGAGCGCGGGCCCAGGGCGGCGGCGGCGGTCATCCCGGGAGGGGACGCGGCCGCCAGCACCCCGCCCGCCGCCGCCATCCCGCCGCGCGGCGCCGCCCTCCTCCCCCGAGGCCACGCGAACAACGGCGCGGGAGGAGGGGAAAGTAACTCCCGCGCTCGGCGGGCGCACGGGCCCGGTGCAGCCACACCGCCGCCGCCGCCGGCTGCACCAATCGGCGGGGCCCGGTGGCGAGTCAAACGCGCCCTCGCGGCGCTGCCAACGGCCGCCATCCGCCAGCCCGCCATCCCGGCCCTCCGCGCCCCGGCGGGGACCCCGGCGCCGCCCCGCCCCGCCCCCGCCCCGGCAGTTCTGGAAACTGTGGATCACCTCTGTCACAGGAAGCCAGCCGGCGAGCAGGGCGGCGCGCACCACCAGCCAACGCCTGCGCCGCCGCGGGAGCCGGAGCCGGAGCCGGAGCCGGAGCCGGAGCCGGAGCCGGCGCGGGGACTTGGGCCGCCGCG
>PVJS01017462.1:0-36140 GCA_004027185.1 Glis glis
AATAGGACCGGGGGTGTAGTGCGGAGGTAGAACGCCCCTGGGTTCAATCCCCGGTACTGTAAAAAAAAAAAAAATTACTTTAAATGTATAGTTGATGCCAGGCGTGGTGGCACATGCTTGTAATCCCAGTACTTGGGAGGCTGAGACAGGAGGATCGCAGGTTCGCAGCTAGCCTCAGCAACTTGTGAGGCCCTCTGCAACTTAGTGAGATCCTGTTTCAAAATAAAGAATTAAAAAAAAATTGGGCTGGGGTGGATCTCAGAGGTAGAATGCCCCTGGGTTCAATCCCCACTACCACACACACACAGACACACACACACACACACACACACACATACACACACACACAGACACACACAAACGTAGTTGAGAAAGAAAGAACCCCGAAGTTTCCAGAAATGAAGGGGGTGGGGTATCTAGGTGGAGCGGGTGTGAGCTGACACACAGGTGCATGGTGGTCAGTCATAATGAACTCAGAGCTTGAGATTCAGCATCAGGAAGGGAAGAGACCTTCGGGCTTGCATAAGGTGGGATGTCAGAATGCGACCTTTGCATAAAGGAAAACATCTCATCAGACTGCAATCCTAGTGAAACGATTCCAGCTGAGAAATAGTCTTCCTTCTGATACAGGGGTAACTCAGCTCTCCTGGGCTTTGGATGGGAAGGAAAAACAGAATCTCACCCAAGAAATTGGAACCCTGCTCTTGGGCCTCATGTAAGGTTGGGTTGGAGTTTATTTTTACCAAGGTCTAGAAATTCTCAAGCTACGATTCAAACATCAGCATCGGTCCCAGACTGATGACACCCCTGGGGTAGCTGGACAAAGCAAATGCAGAGAGAGCCCTGTGGAAGAAGTGTGCCACAGCTCAGATCTCGGGGTTCTTACAGAAGAGGAGCCCCGCAGTGATGAACTTGCGACAGAATGTCAGTACAAGAGGAGACATTCCACCATGCGCGGGAGTCAGTAGACACCACAGACAGGTGAACTAGGGTCCCCCGGAACTTGAACTGATAGCGGGGCAGAGAAGAAAAGGAAGATAAGACCTGTGTTTGTTTTATGAGTCCAGGATAATGTTAATGCCACAACAGATAAAGACAGCATAGGAAGGAAAATCGTAGGCCACTCTTATTTTACACAGACACAGAAGTCCTAAATAAAACATTATCGAACACAAACTAGCAGGTCCCTGTATACGAATATGTAGAAGCTTGCAACCAACAAGGGTACCAGGATGATCTAACATTAGAAAATCTGTTGATGTCGATGAAGGCTGAAAAACATCGTTCTCAATGCAGAGAAGTCTGAGGCTCATTCCTCTATGGAACATACTTCCCTCATGCGTGCACAGATAAGAGTGACCACACACTGTTGGTGACTAATACTGCTAGACATCTGAAAGGCAGCCTAAGAAGGACGCAGTGGAAGACACAGTGTAGCTGAAGAGACAATAGATGTGTAGCAGACAGCTAGCTGCAGGGCTAGGACTGCAGGACTGGGACCAGGCTGTGCCCGGGCGTGGGGCGGGAACCCACGGTTCATTCCAGGTAACGCAGACATCCCTTTTGTTCCAGTTTTTCTTCTTCTGGGGACGTGGCCTGCATGGCTATCTGCTCCCGCCAGTGTCCGGCAGCCATGGCCTTCTGCTTCCTGGAGACCCTCTGGTGGGAGTTCACGGCTTCCTACGACACCACCTGCATCGGCCTCGCCTCCAGGCCGTACGCTTTTCTCGAGTTTGGTTTGTAACCCTCTTTCATCTTTCCTGTTCGCTCCCCCGGCATTGTGCACGTGGAAGGCGTGGTTTAGGTTTGGCTTTGACCATCACAGAAAGCTGTGGAAGTGCAACCACAGGCCCCGGAGGAGGCTTCATAGCTACCAGCAAGGCCTGGGAGCCTCAGGGTCTAACGCCCTGGCTTCTCCTGTCCCCAGAGCCTGGGCGAGGCGGAGGAAGGGTGGAGCCTCTCTAGTGGGGGGTCAGCGAACCGTCGCCCCCAAGGCAGCCGCCTGCGTTTGCAAGTGATGTGGGACACAGCCCTGCTCATGCTTTTACAAGTCGCCTATGGGTGCTTTCCTGCTAGGCAGCCGAATTGAGCTGTCGTGACAGAGACCACAGAGCCCACCAGCCTAAAGTATTTACCACCTGGCACTGTGGGGAAGTTTGGCCAGCCCCTGCTCCGGAGCAGCTCCACACATCCCGAGGAAGCACAGAGAGCGGGAAGCAGTGTTTGAAATTCTTAGGCTAATTCGACGTGGCTATGATTTTTAAAAGTTACCAAATTTTATCAAGGTATCAGTCTAAAACAGTTTGGAGATGAGACACATATGGCCCTTCGCTGAGACGTTAGAGAAGCACTGCTTGGAAAGGCTGCCGCTTCTCTAGGCCCCGCCAGGAGGGCCTGGTGGAGGCTCGGGGGGCTTTGGAATACCGGGTGACGATCACAGTGGGGGCTTGGTCCGTCAAGTGTGGTTCATTGTGAGCTCTTGGGAGAACAAGAGTGGAGTGGGGGCGGGGACATGCTGTGGTCTCTTGAAAAAGGAGCCGGCGGCATCAGAACAAATGGCCAGGAGCAGGAGCAGCACCTGCAGCTGCTGCCCCAGACTCCGCCTACTTTGGCCTTGGTCCTCATGGTCCCCCTTGTGGTCTGCGGGCTAGCCCATCCAAAATGGGACCGGTGCCCTCTTTCAGTGTCCCATGAAGGAGCTGGGGAGCTCGCTGGCGTGCAGGCCCTACCTGGCAGACCTGTGATAGACCAAGAGCTGGGCTCTGGGGTGCTCTGGGAGGCTTTAGTCACTGCCGGCCTCGGCCCCACTCCTTCCCACGCAGAGGGCATGCTGTCCCCAGATAGGCCACAGCTGCAGCAAGCCGTGGCCGTCGGGTGACGTGGAGCCGTGTGGAGCTGCGTGCTTCTCCCCCCTCATCTCCACACATACCTCCTTCCAAAGCAGCACCCCAAATCTGATGGGAACCCCTTCCCCGCCCCGCATTGCTCACTGCTGAGTGGGCGTACAGTGAGTGAAAGCACGTTGATAGTGGAGTTGTACGTGAGCTCGCTCTGCCAGTGCATATGAAGTTTTGAAAGCTTGCTAAGGTTTGGTGATAGATTAATATTAACATAGAAGAATGAAAACCGATAGCTTTCAAATATATAATCCTAGTTTGCACAGCATATTCATATTCATTTGTCATTTCAGACAGACTTTTTTTTTTTTTAGATAAGTCAGGAATAACTGTCCCCATTTTCAGGTTTATTCTGTGAATTGCCTAGGATTGCACTGTCACCAGCAGCTGAGCTAAGATGCCAGCCCTTTCCCACCTGACTCCCTGGGCACTGTAGTCCTGTGACCGCTATGGCCGTCTCTGCAGTCACATTTTAACCCTCCTGCTTTGCAGAGGTGGATGAGACTAGTGTTGACCAGTAGTCACCACTTGGCCTCTGTGCGCCTTCACGCTCTGCATGCTCCGGCTGACTCCGTGGCTTGCGTGGACATGTGAACTTCATTTTGCACGATGTCATATAACGTCCATTCCGATGAACACGCTCAGTGTGGCTTCTCTTTTTGCAGACAGCATCATTCAGAAAATGAAGTGGCATTTTAACTGTGTAAGTTCCTCCCAGCTGAAGAGCAGCTTGGAAAGAATCCAGGAGGAGCTGGAGTTCCAGCCTCCCACGGTCCTCACTCTGGATGACACGGACGTGGCCAATGGGACAGTGAACGGTCATCCGCCGATGCACTTGGAGCCTGGTACGTGGCCTGCTGTTCTCTGATGCGGATGAAGGGGTAGTGATACTTACTGTGCATTTCAAATAGACATTGATTTTTTTTAAAACTAGAAATGTGCATTTGGCAGGAGGGGGGATGTAAAATACGTTGGGAAAAGTATGGACCGATTCTGTTTCTAGATAGTTGTTATAAAGTGTAGCTCAGAGGTAGAAACCCCCTGGGTTCAATCCTCAGTAACATACACACACACACACACACACACACACACACCATGCACACATGCACACACGACTGTGACAGTGGATTGGTTTGAGGAGAACCTGTTCTTGTGATGAAATGCAGGAGTTGAGCAGAGTAACACGGCAGGTTTTCCCTAATCGGGGTGAAGTCTGCAAGCTGAAATGTTGTGAATGAGACTCATTCTCTCTGGCTAGAAGCCACTCATTGGACTGTATGGATCTGTGCGTGCTTTATACATCCCTCCTCATCACATCAGCGGTGAGACAGGGCTAGTCTCCCCCGGGAGCCCCGTGCTCTCTCCTGGAGGGAGGGCAGCGGGGATGAGAGCCTTTGGCAGGGGTGAGAGCCAGGGCCTCGGCTCTCCGAAGACCAGGGGAGCTGCCGCTGTCCTCCTCTGAGGTGGTCCCAGCACCCCAGCACTCCATGACTTTGGAATTAACACCACTAGCTACTCAATGCTTACTATGTAGCGAAGCATGATTTTTTTTTTGCATTCTTGGTTTTACAATTACATAAAATTAAAGTAATCTTTAATTAAAGTAGATGTTTGCAGTCTAAGAATTCTGTAATGGTGTAAGAGCTGAATCCTCTGAAAGACAGAGCTGTCTGCACTGTAGCTGTAGTGATCTAAATATTTTGTTTTTAACAGTTTTGTACTAAACTCATTGCTTGAATTTAAAAAGTGGCATATATTAAAAATGGTTATGTTTTTGGCCTAACTTTGTGTTTTAGTTTAATCTGTTTCAACCAATAAGTTCCTAGTTTGGCTCTCATGCCAATCGATAAGTTATTCTAATTTATATTGGGAGCATATTTAACTTTTGTAGAAGGAGGTTCAGGTAATTGAACCCCAAGTTTCTCCCTGACATAGGGATAACTTTGTAATATGTTTTTTGTGTTTTGAACACTTAGACAAGAGGAGAAAATCCAGAGAGTGTCAACTTGCCCATCTTTCTGGGACACTTTACTGTGGGTTGACTCATCTTGTCCGGAGGCTAGAATCTGTACAGGTAGCATGTTCTGTTCTAACAGGAACTTTGAATTGCTCAGTGGAAACTCTAACACACTAACAATAGGCATAAGTTAGAGTGTGGCTTGGCGTGTGTGTGTGTGTGTGTGTGTGTGTGTGTGAGAGAGAGAGAGAGAGAGAGAGAGAGAGAGAAATGTAAGGACGAGAAAGGATGATTCAAAAAATTGTAGCAAGAGAATGGGTGGGCACCATTTAATCACATGAGCTGGAATCAATTTTAACAGTTATCTCCAAAGAGAGAATAAGCATTGGTCCTAATTATAGTTCCAGAAACAGCTTATAGCTCAAATAATCAATGTTTCCCTCCTCTTCCCAGTTATTTTAGAATTAAAACAATTTGCTGTGGATTTCTTTTTTTTGTGTGTGGTACCAGGGATTGAACTCAGGGGCGTTTTACCTCCGAGCTACACCCCGGCCCTATTTTTTTTTTATATACTTTATTTTTGAAACCAGGTCTCATGAAGTTACAGAGGGCCTCATTAAGTAGCTGAGGCTGGCCACGAACCCGGATCCTCTGGTCTCCGCCTCCCAAGTACTGGGATTACAAGCGTGCGCCACCACGCCCGGTTTGCTGTGGATTTCTTTAGACTCACACATGACACTGAACATTATCCTCATCAGAAAAGGGATGGAACATTTTACAACCTGAGGGTTGAGGAGTATAGTAGAAGTGCTTTCAGAAATTGACACCCAATTTACATGTAAAGTCTTGTTCCCCTCTGGCGTAAGAAATTGTTTTAAATGAGAGTGTCCCAGCCTTTGCCCTCTTGCCAGGTTCGGATGAGATAATTCTCTGCGGTGGGGGCTGTCCTGTGTGTTGTGAGAGGTTGAGCTGCATTCCTGGCCTTTACCCTCCGGATGCCGGGAGCACCCTGTCTCTGTTGTGACCATCAACAGTGTCTCCAGACATTGTCACAATGCCTTCCGGGAGGCAAGTCCCCATGGCGGAGGACCACTGATCTGAATGGAAAGGAGATTAAGCACTTGCAAAGCCGTGCTGGCCCAGAAAAGGGCTAAGCACCGCGGGAGACTCGCCTCAGATCCCCAGTCCATTCTCTGCTTCATTTCTTGCCATTTTCCCCTCTAACTTCTGCTGCTTTTAAAATTAGCGTTTGTAATTGTGTTTAACATCACGAACCTATCAGTAGTGGAGGTCTAGTTAGTGTCTTTGCTTCTTTCTCTCATGTGACGTTATTTTCATTGACACTATTTTTCCCCCCATTGGGAAGCTCCTAATTTCCGAATGGAGCCGGTGACAGCCCTGGGTGTCCTCTCCCTTGTCCTCAACATCATGTGCGCGGCGCTGAACCTCATTCGTGGCGTCCACCTCGCGGAACATTCTTTACAGGTAACTTATTCCCTACAGTTCAGATCGAAGGACACACGATAGAAGGAGCTGATGGGAATACATTTTATTTATTTGTGGCGCTGGGGATTGAACCCAGAGGCATCCTACCTCTGAGCTACACCCCCAGCCCTTTTTATTTCTTTTCTTTTTCTTTCTTTCTTTCTTTTCTTTTTTTATTTTGTGGAACTGGGGACTGAACCCAGGGGCATTCTACCTCTGAGTTTTACCCCCAGCCCTATTTTATTTTTATTTTGAAACAGGGTCTCACTAGGTTGAAGAGAGTCTCATTACTTGTTGAGGCTGTCCTCGAACCTGTGATCCTCTTAGATCAGCCTCCCAAGTACTGCGATTACAAGCTTGTGCCACCACATGGGGCAGATACATTTTATTTAAAAGGTTATTATTGTTTCTTTTTTGGGGGGGATTGAACCCATTCTACCTCTGAGCTACACCCCCAGCCCTATTTTTTTATTCTCTGTTTTGAAATAGGGTCTCACTAAGTTGCGGAGGGCCTCACTAAGTAGCTGAGGCTGGCTGCAAACCTGCAATCCTCCTGTCTCAGCCTCCCAAGCACTGGGATTACAAGCGTGGGCCACCACACCCAGAAGCTACATTTTACTTAAAAGGTTATTATGCACTAAGGTTTTAAAAAATATTAATTCAAGTGAAAAAAATTTAATTTTCTTCTATGTAGAAAATTGAACAAAAATGAAAATTGCCCTTTTGTGTATGTTGTCCTAAGAAGCCAAAGGGGCCTGTTGGAATGTTGATAAGCTGTGGACAACTTGCCACAAGGACATGGGACCACCCTCTCTCTCTTGGGACCCCAGGAATCACTCTGGGGACTAGATGATTCACCCAGGACAAAATCTGGTGCTCGGACTTTAAGGCTCAGGCTCCTTTTCCCCTGGGAAGAGGTTGTCTGATTGTCTGATTCATATAATACAAAAACCACTTTTTTTTTTTTTTGCAGTACTGGGGATGGAACCCAGGGGCATTCTATCTCTGAGCTACACCCCCAGCCCTATTTTTTTATTCTCTATTTTGAAACAGGGTCTCACTAAGTTGCAGAGGGCCTCACTAAGTAGCTGAGGCTGGCTGCGAACCTGGATCCTCCTGTCTCAGCCTCCCAAGTACTGGGATTACAAGCGTGCACCACCACGCCCAGCCAGAAACCACTTTTCTGTCTTCATCAAAGACCTGTGTCACTAGGATACACAGGGTGATAGACTTTCCTTTGTTGGCCTGCTCATCTCAAAGCCACTTCCTATTTCAATGCTTTAAAAAACCTTTTTTTGGGGGGAAGGTACTGGAAATTGAACCCAGAACCTTATGCATGCTAGGTAAGTGCCTGACCACTGAGCTACACCCCCAGCCCTTTTTATTTTGTTTTGAGGCAGAGTCTCAAGTTGCCCAGGCTGGCCTTGAACTTGTGATCCTTCTGCTGTGGCCTCTCAAGTAACTGGGATTACAGTCCTGCAACACCACACCCAGCTTAATGCTTTTTAAGATAATTTTTGAATTTTGAAGTATTTCAAATACTTTTAAAAGGTATAGAACCATTATTAGCATAAGCAAATAGATAATGTTTTTTGTTTTCTGTTTTTTTGTTTTTGTTTTTGTTTTGTTTTTGTTTTGTTTTTGTTTGCGGTATCGGGGATTGTACCCAGGGGCTTTCTACCTCCGAGCAACATCCCCGACCCTATTTTTTATACTTTATTTTGAAACCGGGTCTCACGAAGTTGCGGAGGCCTCACTAAGTAGCCGGTCTCCGCCTCCCAAGTACTGGGATTATAAGCGTGCGCCACCACGCCCGGCTTAGATAACGTTTTTCAAAGCTAGAGCCATGTAACACATAGCCACTCTGTGGTGGCCAGAGTCTAAAGCACGGTGGACATTGAACCTCAGGAGACTAGTGTGGCCTGACCCGCTGGGAGAGTGGCAGCAGGCCGGGGTTACAGGAGCGGTAACTGCTGTAGCCACATCTCATCTTTGACCAGTGTGTGGTCTGGTTTCCACTCTACTGTTTCCTATTATTCATAGCCAGATGGTTGCTGGCTGTCTGTACAACTGGAATAGATGCCTGGCCAGCGAGACGGTTGAGACATCGTCCCTGCAGGCTCTCATGGTACAGAGCAGGGCGTGGTGACCGCGCTGAGGACGTGGCAGTGCCTGGGGCTGGGAGGAATGGGAAGAAGCTTGCTATTGACAGATGAGTACGACTTTGAGGAGGTGGAAGGCGGGCGGTACATTTCAGGTCCAGGACTTAGCACAGATGTGTGGGACAGAAGGGCACATGGCACGTCTCATTGAAAACAATGGCATGCCAGCCCCTGATCTGACACTCAAATAGGGCCCGCGTCTCGCGAGCCAGGGCTGTTGGTTCAGCCATCCCAGTTTGAATGAGGAGCGAAGTCCTTGCGTCCCAGTGCTTCATCTAAATGTCCCTTTCCTCCTGTTCCTTGTATTTGTTTTAGGTTGCCCAAGAGGAAATTGGAAACATTCTGGCTTTTCTTATTCCTTTTGTAGCCTGCATTTTCCAGGTGGGTAAAAGGTTGATATTCTGGTTAAATCCATGGCCTCATTTCATTCGTCTGTTGTAGCTAAGTTTCAGGAAGTTTCTAGATCCTATTTTGCTTCACCAAGGTCCCGGTTCAAATCCTGGGACCTACTGAGCCCTTACTGGAAGGACCTCAGGCCCATCTGGCCTAACCCTCTCATTTTAGAGGAAGAACTTGGGGGTGCAGATAGGGAAAGCCACTTGCCCAAGGCCACAGGGCCACTGAAAACAGAAGAACAGGTGCCAGGAGTGTGGGTGTGACTCCCCAGAGGGAGGGAGGCTGTGGAGGGATGAGGCTGACCCAGGGAGGCCCAGGCAGGACATTGCCTCTTGCTGGTCCTTGGGACAGACCACGTGCAGAGACGCCCTTTTGCACTGTCAACATCGATGAAGGTGTGGTTTTTAGACATACACCTAGATAAAAAAAAAAAAAGTGGCAGGTTTTTAAATAGTGATACCTTTGACTCAGATCTGTCCCTTAGGAAATGAAACAATAATTAGAACATTAACTAGATTTGTAACTTGATTGTTATTTAGTTATTTTCAAATAAGCTGTATACTTAAGGGATGGGATAAAAGGATCTTTGGGATCCCCTGTAGGCAGAGTTAATTCTAATAACAACTTGACTCTAATTCTCCTTCCTTATCCTCCACATAGACCAAGATTTTAGTATTTTCTCTGCACGCTTAAGGATTTATTTAAACTAAAGTTTCTATTCTCAAGACACTTCCCTGCTCTGCCACATGTATTTTAGGAGGGTTTCTTTTTAAGAATTACCTGATTGTAAAAAAAGAAGTTTCCAACCCAAGATTTAAAAAGCACTTATTTTTTAGAAAACTAGTCTCTAAGCTGGGCGTGGTGGCGCACGCTTGTAATCCCAGTACTTGGGAGGCAGAGACCGGAGGATCCGGGTTTGCAGCCAGCCCCAGCTACTTAGTGAGGCCCTCCGCAACCTAGTGAGACCCTGTTTCAAAATAAAGAATAAAACCGGGCAAGGTGGCGCACGCTTGTAATCCCAGTACTCGGGAGGCTGAGACCGGATGATCCAGGTTCGAGGCCAGCCTCAGCTACTTAGTGAGGCCTCCGCAACTCAGTGAGACCCTGTTTCAAAATAAAGAATAAAAAAATGGGGTCTGGAGTGCAGCTCAGAGGTAGAATGCCCCTGGTTTCAATCTACAGTACCGCAAAAAAAAAAAAAAAAGAATAAAAGATAGGACTGCCCCTGGGTTCAATCCCCAGTTCTGCAAAAAAAAAAAAAAAGAAAAAGAAAACTAGTTTCTAAAACTTCAGGTGCAGCTGGTGGCAGTTTTCTAGAGCCTGCGTTTCCAGGCTGCAGGGACCTCACAGCTCTGCCTTCGACTGCATTCCTGCTTGGCTAGCTGGGTCAGCGAGGGACTCCCTCCCTCCCTCCCTCTATCCATCCCTCCCTCCATAGCGTAGCCCTTCGCTGGATTGCTCTGTCTTCTCCTTCTCCTTCTTTTCCTTCCTCCTCCTCCCCTTCCCCTACAGGACACTTTACCACTGAACTACAGCCCCAGCCCTTTTTATTTTTTATTTTGAGGCAGGTCTTGCTCAGTTGTCCGGACCGGCCTCGACCTTGTGATCCTCCTGCCTCAGTCTCCTGAGCTGCTGGGATTACAGGCATGCGCCAGCATGCCTGGGTTGATTGCTCTGTGTTCTGAGAATGTGCTTACCCCCCCCCCCAAAGAATTATTGAACCAAAAAGCTGTTTCCAGCTTTTGCAGAACAAGAATAGCCCCTTTTCTGTGTGGTTGTCCTACACACAATACCAGTCACTCTCCCCGCTGTGAGACCTTTCCCTGGCTCAGAGCCCTTTTGAAGACGTGATAGGGAGTGTGCCCAAAGGAATTGGGAGAGCGGTGTGGTTGTGACTGAGGGGAAACCAGCATAGTAAAAGCACGGCTTTCCCTCGCCAGCTTGCTTGCTGCGCTGGCTCCCTCCTTGGGAGGCCATTCACTCTTGCCAGGGGCTGCCAGCCTGGCTGTCCACCCCTACCCGCATCCCTCCTTCTGTACAGCCCGCGGCCTGGGCGGCTCTGCCTCTTATCTCTTGCGCTTCTCCCCTGTGCCGTGCACTTGTTCTTCCTGTGAACGAGAAGCCGTCCTTCTCGCTTCCAAATCCCCACTTCCATGCAGGGATGTGCAGCAGCGTAACCCGGGCGTCCGGGCTCTGTCGCAGTGAGTCCAGTTTAGTAAGCTCACGCGGGTGGAGGGCCTCTGTTCTCGGCACCTGCGGGAGGCGATGTCGCAGCTCATGGTGAGCTGTTGGTGGTCTCTGACTGGGCGTCGTGTGCTCTCGTTTCAGTGTTATTTGTACCTGTTCTACTGTCCAGCCAGGACTCTGAAGGTGCTGCTGCTGCTGCTCTTCATCTGCCTGGGCAACGTGTACCTGCACGGGCTGAGGAACCTCTGGCAAATCCTTTTCCACGTAGGAGTGGCGTTTCTGTCTTCACATCAGATCCTGACCAGGCAGCTTCAGGAGAAGCAGTCAGACTGTGGAGTGTGAGGACGGCACCACGGGATGGATGGATGGATGGATGGATCCTTTGATTTTCTTTGTGGGTCGATCTGTGTTTAACTTCCTGCTTCTCCACTTAACCTCAAATCTCCATCTTTGACGTTCCCTTCAGCCGAGCTGAGCTGAGCTGGACAGCGAGTCTGGGATTTCTAACAGGTGCAGTGGAGTCACGAGGGGGCTCAGTGCCCGGTCTTGGTTGTGTGCCGAGCGTTACTGCAGCACCTCCAACTGAGCACATTCCCATAGGACAGCACAAGCCCAGGGCTCACTCAAAAGGGGCATTATTGGAGGATCAGAAGGGAAATATTTTTGTCTTTTAACTTGAATTATACAATAAACCACTAGATTCAGTAGCACTAGTTTTAGTGATTGGCAGTTGTCTCCAAGGACCACTTTAAAATCAAGTCAGCTTTGCAGCCTGAATAGGGCTTGGGCAGTATTTTTATAGAAGGCCAGTACAGGGTGAATTTAAAACCTAAAAAAATATGGTTCATAAAAATAAGCTAAGTAAATTTTGTTTACATTTTTGATAACTTAGGTTTGCTATACCTTTGGAATATTTAAATATATTTTGGATATAAATTGAACTTCATTTAGGGGGAAGACAAACTTAGTCTGAGAAAACAGTTAGGAAATCTGAGTTCACGAGCCAGGCGTGGTGGCACATGCTTGAATCCTGGTACTTAGGCAGCTGAGACAGGAGGATCTGGGTTCGCGGCCAACCTCAGCTACTTAGTGAGGCCCTCCACAACTTAGTGAGACCCTGTTTCAAAATAAAGAATAAAAAATAGGGCTGGGAGTATAGTTCAGAGGTAGAAAGCCCCTGAGTTCAATCTCCAGTACTGCAAAAAAAAAAAAATCTTGAGTTCACTTAATTTATAGATGTCTTTTATGGTGGTGGGACTTGTGGGTATAGAAATGTTGTGTATTTATTTGCAGGGTATATCTGAGTATTTTTTAAATTGAGTAATCGATACTACTGGATCATAAGCTGATAAGCATGAACAGAAATGAGAATTTCAGGACGCCTAACAGTTGGCCACAAAGTAGAGTAAACAGACGAATTGGCTTCAGGGGCACTTTGCGGTCCTCGCTGGGAGAAGCTCCTGCCATCAGCCTTTGATATAGCAGCTGAGTGCCTGTCACATCGATGATGGTGACTCTGTGACCCTGTGTAGCTCTTCGCAGAGGGCCTCCCAAATTAATACTCCTCTATACCTTTCCTGAAAATCTTACATCAAGGGCCTTGTTTTTGATAAACAGGAGTTAGCTTTTTTTTTGGGGGGGGGTATTGGGGATTGAACCCAGGGCTTCACAAATGCTAGGCCAGTGTTCTGCACCTGAGCTGCATCCCCAGCCTGACGTTAACTGTTTAAAGCTCTAAAAGATATAATTGACGCGTGCTCTTGAAAGTTATTTTTTTTTCATTGTCAAAATTTTGATTTTGACATAGTTTTCCCTGGCGTCCAGCGGCACTCGGGAGGCCGTTTCGGGAGTCTGCCCTTTGGTTATTTTGGTAGAAGTCTGGAATCTGAGTGGCCCAACCATAGTTGAATGGGACACTTTGGGTTGAATTATGTGATGATAAGCTAAAATCCTCTTTTGATAGTTTTCAAGTAGAAAACCATTGCAAGAGTCATGGAGTTGGTGGGTAAGCAAGAAAGTAGTTTTAGAGAATCCAGTTGTATTTGGTCATCACGGTATCCTTTTGTTATAGAGCTGCGTTGGTATCATTTTAAGAAACACAAGTTTATATGACTCTGAACTGGATTGGAAAGTGTTGCCATAGTAACTTTATTTTCTTATAATAGAATTGTCTATTTTTAACCAAATATAAAATATCTGGATACGAAAATTATATTGGCAACAAGCTCAGTTGTAAATTTTAAAGTTGTCTCTCCTGCTTTGCCTCTGCATAATTTTCTACATAGCTAGCAGTGAATTTTCAGTCTTATTAGGAGATAATTTTGAAGAGGTGATAAAATAGAATGCAAATCCATGGAGGGGAAAGAAACCCTTGTAAATTAGAAGTGCAAGCCGGGCGTGGTGGCGCACACTTGTAATCCCGGTACTTGGGAGGCTGAGAGAGGAGTATCGCAGGTTTGTGGCCAGTCTTGGCAATTTAGTGAGGCCCTTTGCAACTTAGTGAGACCCTGTTTCAAAATAAAGATTAAAAAATACGGCTGGGGTTGTAGCTCGGAGGTACAATGCCCTTGGGTTCAATTCCCAGTACTGCCAAAAAAAAAAAAAAATTAGAAGTGCAAAAGAGGTAATAAGTTAGGGTTAGGGTAAGGGTAAGAAGTTAGGGTTAGGGTAAGAAGCATCTCCAAAGTGTATTGAGTTTCAGCCCGTTTGGTGCCGCGTGGCTCTGCACCCACGTGTTCTGGAGCCTGAGCCTGTGACTCTCACATAGCAAGTGGTGAAGATGGCGTCTGCAGGGTGAGCTTGCTGACTAATGCTCCCTGCCCACTGAGGGCCTGGTGGAGGTGCTAGCTACTCCTGGTTGAATGTGGGCTGAATCAGGCGACGTCTGGTTGGGGTTTGGGACTTACTTTTATAAGCAGAAGGAAAAAGATGCACTAAAAGAGCCATGCAGATAACCTCAGAAACATTGTTTAATGAAATCCAGCTGAAAGATGCCTCGGCTCATGGGAGGAAGAGACAGATGGTAGGAAAGACGTTGGTGATTTCCTCCAAGGAAAATCCCAGCTTAGGGCTGACTTGGTTCAGACCTGGAGGTTTTAGCCCCTGTGTGGTCCTGGATGCCGGGAAGTGAGTTCCAAATGCCAGGAGCTCCCTCAGTCCACACAGACGCGCTTTGTTCCGATGCCTGGGTTATCCTGGCTCACTCGTGGGGCTCCATCTGGGCTCTACGGAGCAGAGCTGAAAACAGCCCTAGAGGCGCCTGTGGCATCAGATGCCGCAGGACCTGGAGCTTCAGGGAGTTGGTCCTGCTCCTGTATGGGGCGTGTCCGTGGCGCATGCTCCTAGGCAGGAGGCAAGAGAGTCTGGTTCATTCTCCCCTCGGCCAGCCCCACTGTGCAAGCACCTGACCTGGCTCTCCTTTCCCTGGGTAGAGACGGCTGGGCCCGGATGAGGTGGCAGCCCCCTCAGCCCCGAGGCCCGCTGCTGGGAGTGGGAGCGGCGTGACCACAGGCTCCTGGTTTTCCTCTCGGGCGTGCACCCCTGTCGTTTATGAACTCTGAACGTGCACTGTGAACCAGGCCCAGCATTCTGAAGTTCTTTCATGGATGGAGAAAGCATCGTGGAGTGCTGAAAGCAAAGCGTTTGATCATTCCGCAAGGCCTCCCCCTGAGCTCCTCTCTTCTCCCCCGGGCGCCCCTATTCTCCACCCCCCCTGCCTCTTTCTACCTCTGCTCCCCACAGTCCAGCCCTGGGGTCAGAGGCAGAAACCGGAGTCTCTGGAGGGATAGGAGAGCCCTTTAATTGTGCCGAGAGGGTCGGCCGAGGAGCTTCAGAGACCGCGCCGTCCAGCCCTGTGGCGCTGCCGGGCGGCAGGTATCGGGGAGGGCAGCACTGTGGTGGTCAGCGCTGTTCAGAGTTGAGGACGACAGCCAGCGGGCCACAGAAGGCCGGCAGTTGGGGGCATGGGAAGCAGGGGATGAGGTGGGGGGTGGGACTGGGGTGCTCTGTCTGCTGGAAGACAGCAGCTGCCCCTGGCACGTGCGGTGTGTGCCGCACCTTCGTCCAGAGATGCCATGTGCCGTTCCTGAGGGCACCAGCTGCTCAGTGGCCCCCAGAGAGCCCGTGTGCGCCCGCACGCAAGTGAGGACGGGCAGGGATGGAGTGCTTACTGCAGCCAGACTGCCAGCAACCTCCTGCTCACAGTTGCATGCTGTATCCTGCACAGGCCGGGGGCTCTGCCCGGTGCCCTGAGCTCCAGCAGTGGCAGAGGAAGAGGGCGTGGCCATCCCTGGAGAGGCGAGGTGGGGCTGACCCCATGGCCTGGGGAGTCCTCAGCTCTTCCACTCCTCCTGCGTCACAGTGGGAGCCCTGCCTGTCTTCATCTGGGAGGTGGTGAAAACACCCTTCTGCAGTCTTGTGTGCTGTGGGCAGGCTCAGAAGTGGCAGTACAGGGGACTGCTGGGGGCCCATCGCGTGCGTGCGTGCGTGCGTGCGGGAGGAGACGTCTGCGAGCTCACCGGGGGCCTGCAGCTCTGCATAGGTCCAGCCGCACAGCACAGCCATGCCTCTGGCCTTGTAGTGTAAAGGGCCTCTTTCTTGCTTTCCAGAAAGGTAGTGGGCCGGCCTCCTGCTTCCCCGCACAGAGCCCCGGTACTGCTGCGTTGGATCTACCCCAGGATCCAAGGAGGCCCGTTCGGTTGGCTGGACCAAACCTCAGTGTCTGTCCCCAACCTGAATGAGGAGAGTTCTGATTCTCCTCTCCGGGAGCGGTGATGTCAGACTCCTGTTGCTGGGGAAACCTCATCAGCCGGGAACGTGTGGAAACGGCCCGTCGTTAGATCTGGGAATGGCTGGGTGTGGAAACATCTGCCTGTGTGTACCCATGGCGGACCGCCTTTTATTTTAGGGTAAAATTATCAAACCCATTCTGTTCCTCTAACCTGTGCTTAATACCTAAGACCTTTAGCCCTTGCATCTATATGATTCTGGGGTTGCTTCAGAAGTATTACATAATGAATTATTCATATGCCTCCCCCCCCCCCGAGGATTCAACTTTGTTTAATGGGCTTTTCTACTAAGAGCATAAAAACTGGGGCTGATTTAGCCAGGGAAAACCATTTACTGCACATATTCATTTCGAATGCTTGCTGTCCCTGTTACACAAGCTTCTTACTGTTTCCCTGTAACGGACAAAGATCTATTTTGAGTACATGATGGGCTCGTGTTAACAAACTTTCACCTAGTAGTAAAACCTAAATTTGCGTCAATGTACGTCGTGTAGTCATTTGTATACTATGTATATATAAGTTAAAGGAGCTGGCTTCAGAAGTGGGAGGAGAATAAATCTAAGGTGTTTATTAATGTGTGTGTTTGTACTTGTACAAGCGATTCTGCCTTAGGGGGTCTTTTGCCTCGGTAGTGTGAGATCAGTCTGACATCGTGGGAGAGGGGTGTGGAGAGAAGTGGCATCCTGGTCCTCCTGTCCAGTGACGGCTAGACAGGTGCAAGGGCTCAGATAGTCTTTCGTTCCCAACCAAGGCTGCAGGGGAACTGGGGACTGGAGTCCCCTGGCAGGCACTTCCCCGGCCCTGGGTTCTGGGCTCCAGTCATTGAACGTGATGAAGTTTCCTTCTCCCCGGACCAGCCGGGTCACATGATGGCCACCAGGGGGCGTAGCTGCAGGCTGCATCGTGTCTTTCCCACGGTGCCCTAGTACAGAGGCTGATCCTGTAGCAGCTGACAGAATTCCCAGGAAGGTGGAGGGGGTGCACTGTTCTCTCCTGAGCGTCCTCCAAACATGTTAGGGCTGCATGCCCCAGCCATCTCTGCTCCATCTGTCCTGAGTCTGAATCTGAAGGAAGGTAAAGTTTCCAAAATAAACACCTGAGTTCCTAGACTCTGGGATTTGATGGTGAGCAGAGGTCACAGCATAGCCCAGAGTTCTGTGCCCCGGGCTGGAGCAAGGGACTGCCCACCTCCTTGAGGTACTCAGGATGACGGATCTCAGCCCATGGAGATGCCCTTTCTGTGCCGGGGGGCTGGGCCAATGGCTTGGCTTTTTTCCTGGGCCCTATCCCTTGAAGGGGGCAAGGTGGCAGATGCGCAAGGGGGCCCACCGGAGTGCACTGACTGGAGGCAGCGTGTAGAAAGAACACCCCTCTGCAGAGCCGTCCTGCTTTGTGTCTCCCCAAAATTCGAATGTTGAAGTCCTAATCTCAGAATGTGCCTTGCAATGAGGTAATTGAGGTAAAATGAGGTCCTATGGGTGGGTCCAAATCCAACGGGACTGGTGTCCTTATAAAAAGAGATGAGGATGCAGGCACAGGGACAAGGGGAAGACAGCCATGGACACCTGCATCTCAGACGTCCAGCCTCCAGAGTCCTGAGAAGGTAAATTCTGTTGTTGAAGCCGCCCAGACTGTGATACTTGTTATGGCAGCCATAGCAAACTAATACGGCCTATCTACCCAAATGCAGAGTGCACACCCCTTAGGATGTGGACCTTTCACTCCTATCTCGGGAAAATTCTTACCCAGATCCTTCAGGGGACTGGTATAAAGATACATGCTCATGGAAGCATTGTTTGTGATGTGTCCACCATGGGCAGACAGAGCACAGGCTCAACACGAAGCAGACAGAGGCACTGCTGGGTTTAGATGTAAGGTGGAAACAAGGATGGATCTTCGAGACTTAGAGCTAGCCAGGCATGGTGGCCCACGCCTGTCATCCCAGTACTTGGGAGGCTGAGACAGGAGGATCACAGGCTTGAGGCCAGCCTCAGCAACTTAGCAAGACCCTGTTTCAAAATAAAAACTAAAAAGGCCTGGGGGTGTGGCTCAGAGGTAGAATGCCCCTGGATTCAATCCCCAGTACCAAAAAACAAACAAAAAAACTTAGAGCTGAGTGAAAAATAACTTTTATATGATTAGTAACATGCACATAAAATGGTAAAACATTTTGTAAACATACGCAAAGAGAACATGTTAAATACATTTGAATGGTTGTCCTGTAGGGACTAGGATCATGGGAATTAGGATTAGGGGTAGTAAGGAATTAAAAAACAAAACAACAAAGTTTGCTAGCGCCAGCAGGCATGTCTGAGAGCCCGGGGCAACGGGGTGGGCAGTATTTCCCCTGGGTGCTCCTGTCCTGGAGTCGTCATGACAGGCTGAGCAGGCTGACCTTGGGGGCCTCCAGAGCCCGGCGCTCTGTCCGAGTGTTGAGCCTCCCCATGGCCAAGGAGAGACCTGAAGAAGAGGCCAGGGCTGATGTGGAGCCCGTAAGGGATGGGGATGAGGGACAGCGGAGAGGAGGGAGGACTCCGGAGGGCAGAGCGGGTGGGTGGGAGCCGGTCTGGCCGCTGGGGACCTTCTCCTCCCCAAACTCAGGCCGTCTGACCAGCAGTTTCCTGGCGGGGACTCTTTCCCACAGGAGGCACTGAGCCGACGGGCTCTCACGAGGACGAGGAACACAGCTGCGGGGGACAGAGGTGCCCCAAGCCGAGTCCTTCCTCCCACCCCAGAAATAGCCTGTCCTGGCTACGGAGCCCAGAGCGGGAGCCTGGGGAAGCGGAGCCCGGGCCGGTGGGGTGGGAGGGAGAAGGTGACCAGGCTGTCATTGCCCCGGGGGGCGGTGTCTCTGCAGGCCCAGTTTCTGAGGCCCCAGGGATCAGTGTGAGGGCCAGAGGCGGGGAACACGGGGCCAGCATCAGCACGAACTTTCTCACAGAGCAGTCCAACTGGGCTTGGGAGGACAGCGAGCGCCCCATCTTGGAGGTGTGCAGGGGAGACGAGCCACCTTGGGTGGGACCTCGGAACATGCCGTTCCCATCTGGCAGACGTCGTCTTGCCCTTCATGCTGGTGTCCAAGGGGACATCGGCCTGTCCCCAGGAGTGCCTCCTCTTGTGTCCATCGCGGGCGAGCCAGACTCCGGCTACAGGAAGCAGCCTGTGCCAGCTCCCGTTTGAAGAGTAAATATTAGTCTTTTCAAGAGCTGCCTGTTCTCTGTCACTTGGCATGGAAGACACTGAGCTGGGGGGGGGTGTCACGGTCCCCATGACCAGATGGAGTCTGTGGTCTCTGATCACCTCCTCACCAGAGGGCTCAAGAAACAGGCCCCACCCCTGCTCCCCATTGCTCCACACCCTGCTCCCCTGTGGGTCCCTCGGGGAGCCTCTTTTGCACACCCTGGCCAACAGAGTGGCCCGCCGCTGGCCCCTCACCCTGTTCCTTTCTTCTATAATTTCCCCTATTTAAGTCATGACAGTGGTGACAGATAGCAAATGAGGGATTTGGGGGGATACTGGGGATTGAACCCAGGGGCATTCTACCTCTGAGTCACATCCCCAGCCCTATTTTATTTTTTATTTTGAAACAGGGTCTCACTAAGTTGCTGAGGGTCTAAGTTACTGAGGCCGGCCTCGAATCTGCGATCCTCCTATCTCAGCCTCCAGAGCACTGGGGTTACAGGTGTGCGCCACCACGCCCGGCGCACAAGGACCTCTGCGAGGCTCCTCTTCTGCCCCAGGAGGCCACCTGTGTGGGACTCGGCTTTATGTCCTCTTGGCCCATCTTGGCCAGTCTCCTACCAGGGTAACCTGACAGCTCTGTACCTCCTCTGTACTTTCTCGCAGCTAGCACTTTCTGCCCCCGAGCGCCTCTGACGTCACGGCTGGGGACACCTACAGGAACCTGTCTGACGCTAGCCTGAAAGGGCCAGGGTGCTGCCATGGGGTACCTTGAGCAAGAGGTGCTGAGAGACAGAACTCTTCTTCCCTGCCCCTCAGGAGGACAGTGTTGAGGCGTGTTCTGCCACCTCCTCAGGGGGTCCCTGCAGTGACAAGACCCCGTTGTCCCAGGAGTGACCAGCTCAGTAACTCCCCTTTATATTGACTTTTTCCACGTCCCGATTTCACTCTTTTCTGTTTCTGGGTCATAGGCCCCCATCTCAGGCTCCCCTTTCTGTGCACTTGAGTTACAAAACCGCGCTGGAAATGATGTCTTGGCGCCTGGCTTCTTCCCTGTGCGGCAGGGGCTGGAAGGCGCGGAATTACCTTTCCCAGGTATGCAGATTAGGCTCCGCCAAGGGCGAAAGTGCTGCCAAGAGGGTCGGAAGGCCCAGAAAGGTGCAGGCAACGCTTTCTGCAGCATGGTGGCTGCTGGCCGAGGCTGCGGACGTGAGGGTTTTTGTTTGTTTGTTAGCAGCAGGGAACTATGTTCCTTCCACGTTCTTGTCGTTAATGGACGTGCCACGGGGACCCTGGCAGTGATTTCCTGTAAGGGGGCAGCTGTGGTAATGTGACTGTGAGTAGAGAAGTGTGCCCTCCTTCCATTCCTCCAAGCCTCCCTCTGTAAAATCTCTTTCTGCACGAAACACCTAGGCCGTGCTCTGTTTCCCCACACTGGACCATAACTGATCTGCTTCCTTCAGCTCTATCGATCATCCACTACACCCGCAGGCTCAGGTGGAGGGATTCCAGAGGTCACACTCTTACCCAGAGATATTCAGAGAGTCCAAGAGCCAGACTCTGTTTCCCATTCCACAGCCATTCTCCCCTTCTTCCTAGCGGATCAACTTCCCTCCTAGAAGCCTGGTGTCTCTCACAGCTGGAGTTCAGCCATATCACCCCACCCGGGCCTACAGGAGTCTGTAGAAGGTGGATCCCAGACAGGTCATCTTCCCTGATAATAGGAGGAATTCCTCTGTCTGCCAGTGGATGGGTTCTAGGAGAATGTGATGCTGGGGGCAGGGACAGCCATCTTGTAACCAGGAGGCAATAAACCCGAGGAGGAAAGCCAACATCCCGCGGATGGGAGAGTGGGTGGAGAGAAAACACCTGGGTCTGTGATGACATTATTGAGCTACTGAATTCGCCTTCGAGCCGGTTGGCATGACCCTGGCAGATCCCTTGCCTCTGAGCCACACAGAGGCTGGCCCAGTGCTCCCTCAAGTTTCTTCCCTGATGCCGTCCTGGAACTCTGTGCACTTGCCTCAGGTGCAAAACTGAAGAGGGTAGATATTTTGGGCAGCATTCTCAGCACTGTGAGCCAACACCTGGCACACAAAAAACTTAGAGGAAGAAAGATTTATTTGTTCATGGGACCGGAGAGTTCAGTCCGTATATATAGTCCAGTTATGTTGGCTGCCAAGCAGGAGCCTGGGCGACAGGTCCTCAGGGCATGATGGCAGGAAGCAGACAGAGCAAGGGGAGGGGACAAGGGACACACCCCCCCAGGGACCCACCTCCCAACATGGCTGCCTCGAGAGCCTGAGATCTGAGGGACATTTTACTTTCCAACCAGAACAGTGGATAAAGCAACAACAACCCAATAATCAAGGTAAATAATGTTTTAATGCGATATTTTTAAAAAGTCAAATTAATGCAAAAAATATATATTGAACAAAATATAAAGAGTTTAAATACAGACAGAATCAGTATTGCTAAGTAGATCTGCTCTTCCTGTTTTTCCACATGGGGAAGGCCCAGAGAGTGATCTTACCCCCAACAGTCCCTACAATGGAAGAGGCAGGGCTCTGGGATTTGGAGAAGCGGGTTCAAGGCCAGGCTCTACCAATGACTTCCTTGCTGATCCTTCTCTGGACTTTGCTTAGCCCATCTGTCCTGCATGGAGGCTGGGACATTGCTAAGATGGCCTCCTGTCCTGTCCTCCCCATCCCCATGGCCCGCTGAGGTTACTGTCCCTTTTCTTGGGAGGCTATGTCTCCAGGGCCATCGACTTCTGGCTATTAATATCTCCGCCATCCCGGCCTGAGCAGGGTGTTTAATGACTGCCAGCTGTGGCTCCGGCCCCCTCCCCCAGGAGAGATAAGAGCAGTTCCTGTTCCCACATGGGGGGGAGAGAGGGGAGGCTGGGCCGCTGCTCATTAAAACCGGCCCTGGGTGGGAGGTGGGAAGGCAGGGCCAGACTGACTCCTCACCCCTTCCCAGATGTCTCACGGACATTATATTCAGCATGTCCCAAACCAGCGTCTCCCCAGCCCTCCTCCTGCCTACCTGGCTGGACAGCTTTTCCCAGGTCTGTGCCCTGGGCCCTTCTCAGCAGTCAGAGTGGCCTGCCCCAGCCCCCTGCCATCCCTTGGCCTTCTGTAAGCAGCCTCCTCCGTTCTTGCTAGAAAGGGCCCTGGCATCTGCTCGCCTGGGTTCAGGTGTCCCTGGCATCCACCCTGTTCCCTTGGGACCCAGAGGCCCCTGCCTAGTCCTCAGAGACTGCCTCGGTGTCTCCTCACCTGAGACACCGTCCTCTGCCCCTTCTATGGGGGTGTGTCTCACTGGGTGGCCTGTGCCCTGGAGCAGGAGAAACTGCCCACATGGTAGCCTTTCCCACAGGGGGTGGTGGCCCTTTGGGCTGGGACGGTGGGGGCTCCTGCCCTTGGCTTCCCAGGGGATACCCCCTGAGTTAGCTGGGCTTCTCCCTCAGGGACTGGGGTCAGGGCCAGATGGGGGCCGAGGTCTAGCCTGCGGCCGGCCAGAGGCTGAGCTTTGCTTGGGGTTAGAGCTGGGTCTGAGCCCGGCTCCTGTGTGGAAGAGGTCAGGGGCTTAGGTCTGAGGGCTGTGCCCTGGGTCTTGTTATCCCAGGCTGTCCCTGGGGCCTGTGGCCTTACCATCTCCTCCCTCTTGCATCTCGATGAATGGGTCTCAGGAGCCAGGCCTGCCTTCAGAGTCATTTGGCCTCCTGGGGAGGGTCCTGCATGGGGACCTGGAGCCCTAAGAGAACCTTAGTGAAGTCCTCGAAGTGCCCACCAGGGGGCGATGGAGAGCAGTTGGCCTGGCTTGGCAGGTGTCTGGCCAGGCAGGAGTGGGTCACCTGTACTCACTCCCTGGCTACTCCCAGCCTGGGCTGGCTGCTGTGTTCTCTTGGCCTCTCCCCCGAGACAGCTTTGGCTTCTCCCCATCCCTGAATTCCATCATGGAACTTCTCACCTATCACCTTTCTGGGCAGGACCCCAACTCGGTCCTCCCCTTTGTTGCCTGCATCTTGAGTCTCTCTGCTTCATTCACTACCCACCTCTTCGATTATAACTCTGCTTCCCTCTCCAGGGCTCTCTGACATGCCCTGGAGCCACGCCACACTAATAGGGGGGATTTAGGGTACTAATTTAGCTTGGCCTGGGGCCTCTTCCTGGCCTTCACCCAGCTCGGGAAGTCCCTGGAGTCTCTGGTCTGTCATTTGGTGATAGCTCCTGGGATGGTCCTGAGCCGGACAAGGCATTGAAGGAGGCTTGCAGGCAGATGTGAGTCTTTGCCAGCTCTCTCTGACCTCTTTACCAGCTTGGCACCTGGCTCCGGCTCCTCCAGCTACGCAACCTCCCTGCAAGTTTGCAGAGGTAGAAACAAGGAGGGCAGCTTGGGCAACAGCTTTGGAGCTCTCTCTTGCTGCCTGATGTCATGCACTCTCTGTACGGGCCGTGTCTAAACCTTTCAATTCAGGACACTGTCTCTGCTCACTGGCTTGTGCTGGTAACATCTGCGCTCTGCTCTTGGCTGGGCCCCGGGCAATGGCAAGATGGTCATCATATGCCCATTTTCTTCTCATTTTCCAGAATGACTGTGGCCTGTGAATTTGAACCATTTCTGGGACCACAGGCAGCTCTGCCATCTGCTTTGTACTGGTCCAAGACAACAATGGTCTCTTGGCTGATTTAGGGGGTGAGGGTCACAACGGGGACCTGTTCTAATTTCAATGCACTCAGAAGAGAGGTTACCACTCAAAAAGTGAGTCGCGGGCCCTCCACACGTGGACATGCAGCACTCCTGTCCAAAGCCAGCAGGGTGGTGGCTTCTGGCTCTAGCAATGTTTTGGACCACCCTTCTTTAGAGTAGGGGGAGAGGCTGCAAACAGGAAGCTGGGCTACACGGGAACAACAGCTACCAGGGGGACCCAGCCAATTCCAGTCAATATTTATTGTTGCACAAGCCTGTTGCTGTCTTGAGGCATCTTCCGGCAGGAGCTTGGGTCAGAAGCTGTGTGGCCACAAGGGTGAAAGGCAGACCCAGGGTGCTCTGACCTCCAGGCTCTTGCACAGGGGCTAGAGGACTCGGCCATGCTCCGTAGGGTGCTGGGGTAGGGATGGGATTCAGGAATCATGGTAGTAATAATAATATCAGCAGTGATATAAAAAAGCCCAAGAAGATCCAGCTGTTTACAATATATGTATATATATATATATATATATATATATATATATATATAAAAGTAGTAGAGCAAGACTGTGTTTTCCCATCAGCCAGATCTGAGTTCAAATCCTGTCTGCATGACAGGGTGAGACACCTTCTTTCTGAGACTCAGTTTTCCCCTCGGTGAAATAGGGACCGTAGTGCCCACCTTGCTGGGTTGATGTGAGGATCAAGGAGGGCACTTCTCTGAGTTTAGTCACAATGGGTGGCACACAGGTGAGCGTCAAGGAGAAAAGCTCGCGATCGCTTTGGTTGTGCGTAAGGCTGTTGTGACATCGTACTGGACAGAGGAAGCCAGGGAGGCTGGGAGAGCAGGTGGGCTGAATCGGAGGCCCCGGCGATGGCCGGCGCCACATCCTGGCTTCCCAGAGGCCCCAGCGCTCTTCCTTCAGTCCTTGAGTCGCAACGTTCCACTGTGGGGGTTGCAGACAGCCACGCTCCCCAAACCCAAACTCCAGGTCACAACCTTATCTGCCCGAGGTAGAGAAACGCTGGCAGGTACGAGGACACCGGGCGGGGACTGCACCCTCTGGAGATGCCTGAACCGCACTGCTTTAACTCAAGGAAACTTGTTGGCAACATGGTGAATTTCAGGCACCACCTGGGTTGTGGTAATGGGTGATCTTCCGTGCAGGACCTTTCTGCTCTCGGATCACAAAACCTTTGAGGATGAGCAGTTGCTTCCCTCCGATTGGTCAGAAGATATGCGGGAGGGCAGAGTCAGGAGGAAAATATGCAGATTGCTTGCCCTTGATTGGAAGAGGGTCTGTGGAGGCGGAGTCTGATGACAGGTCCACCCGCATCCTCCAGGCTCTCCTACCAGTGCTCCTGCAGGTGCTAACGCTGCCTTCCCAGGAGTTTCAGCACATGGTGGACAGGGCAGCCTCCAAGCCCCAGTCTGGGGGGGGCACACCCGGGCCTCCGTCTCTGGTGCCGGCCAGGGTGGGTGAGCAGGACGCTGGTGGTCAGATCAGGGTGACTTCGGCCTGGAAGCTGGAGGAGCGGCGCGCGCTGGGGCTGACGCGGGTCAGCATGGAGGCCTGCGTGCTGCACGTGGCGCCGTTACTGCCTCCCCACGGGTGTGGGTGTTTGGGGTTCCAGCCCAGCATGCCCTGCAGATGCCAGCGCCGCCACTTCCGCCGCAGTTCCGCCTGCACCTAGAGAGGAGGGGAGGGTGGTCAGGCCCGCGCTCCAGAGTCTCCTCCGTGGCTGCTCCCCGCTGCGGCTCTCTATTTGGGGTACTGAGCCAGCCAGTCAGCTCCTCTAAACCTCACATGCTCTCTTGGATGGTGCAGAGCCGGGAACGGGTTGGGGCCAGGCTCAAATCAGGACCAGGATCACAGAATACCTGCCTAGGGAGGGATGCTGCCTGGGGGTGGCTGCACCCCAATTCTTCCCGTCCCTGCGCTTCAGTGGAGCTGGAACTCGTCTAGGTGGATGTTCCTGCTCCCTACCAGGGCTCCACAGAGACCCCGCCTCACTCGCCGCCCCACCCCCACTCACTCTGCACCCAGCCCTTAACTAGAAGCTTCTCCAGCTCTGCCAAGCTCAGCAATCAGCCCCCCCCCACCCCAGGGGGTGTTGGCAATCAGATTCTAGGACAGCAGGTCTGGCATGGGTTCAGAGATGTGCGTTTTTAACCAAGTTCTTGTCGGAGGACCACGCTTGGAATAGCAAGGTTTGGCCTGTCCTTGTTCTGCACACAGCCCACCAGGGTTCTGGGCCCTGGGGCTGGGAGGTCTAGGAGGGGCTTACCTCGCCATTGAGGAAGCAGTAGAGGATGGCCACCACAAAGCCCTGGAGAGGAAGGGGACAGCAGAGGTGAAGTGCACAGACCTCAGGCGCTCCCAGCTCCGCCCTGGCCCCGGTCCCATGCTGCCCCTGGTTAAGCAACCCAGCAGGTGCTCAACCAATACATATTACAATGAAAAGACTGGAAGCCAGTGGCGAGGGGCCAAGGGCCCAGCTGACTTTCCTGAAAGACCGGAGAGGAGGGCATCCCGGAGCCCACGGTTCCTACCTGGAAAGACCCCACGACCAGCTCGAAGACCATTCTCACTTCAGCCTTGAAGTTGTCGGGGAAGAAGCCAAACATGATGTAGTGGACTCCAAACAGAGGGATGAGCAGGAGTGTGGACTTGGCCAGCCTCCTGGGGACAGGGGAGAGTCAGGCTGTGGGTATGTGTGTCTACACCTACGGCCGCCATAGGCCTGCCGTGGGGGTCGCTGAAGGTGGACTGCGGGCTCCCCTACATATCATGCCCACGTCTGCTCCTGCGTGGAATCTGCAGCACCACTGCCCTCTTGACCTTGGCCCCTTCGGCTGGAGGGAAGTACGAGAGAGAAAGAAACCCCTTCCGTCCTGACCCTTCCGAGGGAGAGGGGATAAAGGAGAGGCAAGTGAGGGTGATGTGTAATAGTGGCATTTCCGCTTACCGGGAGATGTTCCTGGGCCCTGGAACATCCAAGAGATCCTGGTTCCCCCCTCTGGGCCTCAGTTTCCCAGTCTGTATAACGAGGTAAGTGTATGCTCGACATAGTCAAGTTACAGAGACAGGGGCCGCTGTCAGCTCAGGAGTGCTTCAGGTGCTATTAAGCACAGCGCATCCATGAAACACCACTTCCTTAATGGGAATGAGGACTCGTAGGAAGGAAGTCTTTCCAGCTGGCGTGCATGTGCCCGAGTTTATGCCTAGCCACTAGGGATGACCCTGGGCTAACCGATACAGCTGTCTTATCTTTGACTTTCTGCTGTGCGCCCCTCTCCCGGAGTTGCCACCTCCTCTGGGATTACACCCCTCTCCCTCCACTCCCCCACCTCTCCACAGCAGTGCACACACTCCCAAGGACCAGCCTTGCATGCTCAGCAGGTCAGCACGCACGCTGAAGGCTCTCCTCTCTGCCAGGGCGCACCCCGGCTCATGCAACTGCACCAGCTGACCTCACAGCTGGTCCAGGCAGTGTAAGCCATGTTTCCCTGGCTGGGGAGGTCTGAGAGAGTTTGGTGATGGCCCTGGGGCGTCTCTGCCCCTATCTCTCCTGCCCTGGCTGGCAGTCAGTCCAGGGAGGCCCACCCTGGGCCTGAGGTCCCTCGGGAAACAGACAGAGAAGCTGGCCTGGCCCCTCCCACTCCTTCCTGAGCCCGCTTCCCAGCCACGCCAGGAACCCAAGCACTGCCCACCCCTCCTGGGCTGCAAACCTATCCCACGTGCTTGTGCCGAGGCTGACAGATGGAGGCTTGCTTTAAAGCGAAGGCTTATGGGGAGGTGGAGAGTGGGCGCTGACAGCCCCTCCTCGGGGGACTGCCATCTCTGATCCTACCACCCTGCTGACAGCTGTTCCCATGTGCCCTCGTGGGCCGGCCAGGACCAGCTCGGTACTTCCCCGCAGATTCAAGCACGTTTGAGCCTCTGTGTGTTGGGAGACACAGGCAGGGGAGGGGACGGGCTGCCCCTCAGCCCACTGCAGACCCGCACAGGACCCTCCCCTCTCCAGCAGGAAGGGGGGCTCCGCCCACACACCCCGGCAGGCGCAGAGGATGCTGTCACTCCCAGAATGTGAGTCTTAGTCTCATCAGAGAGAATCACACGATTCCAGAATAGAATCCTAAATCCAGCAGCTCGTGACATTCTAGCCGGGAATCTTAGGACCACAGCACACGCTCCCCACAGAGGAGCCAGGCCAAAAACATTCTAGGTTCCTGGGACCGGAAGGCCTCTGTGGGGCTGCCAGGTTTTTCCTGTCTGCACAGCACTGAGGCTCCATCTCCTGTTCCCCTCGGCGGGCATGCAGACCCCCTCGCCTTCCCATGAGCTCACTTCCTAAATTTTCATGTTTCTTTATTTCTATCTTTAAGCCCTGGTGCTCTCACAAAAACCTGCCCTCCCTGCAGTCCTCCCACGTGCAGGGCACAGAGCTCACACCTTCCCAAGCAAGGAGCACAATCCCCCTTCTGTGGACTCTGCGCCCCACTCTCCCTGCGCAGGGCAATGTGCTTCCAAACCCTGGAGCAGGAGGGAGTGTCAGTGGGGCCATTTCACAGGGGACCATGGGATGACACAAGACGAAGCATGGAGATCCCCTGCACCTGTCCGGCATGCACACTGCAGATGTCACTAATATTACTGGGGAGTGCTGAGTCCTGAACCCGGCTGTCCCGTTGGTAGACTGGGGGCTCCCCTGGGGCATTCACCTGCTGGGCACTCATTGCACCCCTTTTCTGTACGATGCACGCCCTAGGGATGGGGCACACAGTGTCAACAAGACACAAGTCATCTCTACCCCCTCTAGCTCAGGGGCTTGGCCGCAGATGCATGGCTGGAAAGGATGCCAGGTGAGTGAGGGTGTGAGCAGACATGGGATTGAACTCAGGGGCGTTCTACCTCCGAGCTGCACCCCCAGCCCTATTTATACATATATATATTTTTTATTTTGAAACCGGGTCTCACTAAGTTGCAGAGGGCCTCACTAAGTAGCTGAGGCTGGCCGTGAACCTGCGATCCTCCTGTCTCAGCCTCCCAACTATTGGGGTTACAAGTGCGTGCCACCACACCTGGCTGCAGACATGGTTCCAAGGGCAGTGGACTTTGGGTTCTGAGGGCAGCCTGGTGAGGAGGGCGGGGGCACTGGCGGGCTGAGCCAGTGGGGTGGAGGTGAACCAGAGCAATGTGGCTTTCTGGTGACACTGGAGGTTTGGAGCAGGGGTGCTTCCTGGGGATGCGGGGTGACTTGAGATGGGGTGGAGGTGTTGGGGCCCAGGCACTGGGCCCACACTCACGAGTATGGGCTGTTGTCATTCTTCCCAATGTCCGGGGGCCGCAGTTTCTGGACCAGGATTCGGATGATGCAGATAAACAGGATGAAGTTCACCTGGTGGGTGGGAGCCCCCGAGGTTGGCCACTCAGAGAGGGGATGCCCGTCCCCTGGGCTGTGGCCTGTCTTCCTCCCCAGGGTCCTGCTGCTTCTCTATCACCTCGCTAGCCCCACCCCACCCCTTTGGGCAGATCATCCGGGACTGTACTACACCCCCTAAGGACCGTGCCTCCCAACCCATCCACGCTAGGGAATGAACTGGCGGCCTGGGGCCTGGGACGACCCTGCGTCAGGCAGTGGGAGGCCTAGGGCTCGGTTCTGACCTACATGCCAACTTTCTGAGTGGCTTGAGTTAAGCTGCCTACCTACCCAATCTGGGCCTCAGTTTCCCCACCTCCAGGGGGTGGGAGGAGGCTTTACCAAGATGGAGGCGAGGATGGGGCCCCTTATGATCCACCAGAGTGGCGATTCGATGGTGTCCCAGCACCTGAGCAGCATGTGGTGGGGGAGAAAGAGATTGTCCTCAGCCAGAGGCAGTCAGCTGTCCTCGGCTCTGTCCCCCGCTCTGTCCCCAGCCCTTTAGAGACCACAGGCTCCGAGTCCACTGCCCCCCATGTCTTCTCCAACCTGCCCTCTGGACCAAGTGCTGTGGTCTGTCACCTGCCACCCACCCAGGGGATCTCCCCCAAGTGACAGTAGCCTACAGAGGGGGGGTAGGGTGACGGCTCACCCCTTATCCTCAAAATGGATCCGGGTGATGGTCCACACGATAATGAATGTGCTGGGCAACCCTGCCAGGGCCAAAGGAGAGAGAGAGAGAGCGCAAGGCGAGGGCACAGGCAGCAGGGGTAGAGGGCATGAGGGAGCGATTTGGGGAAAAGAACGATGTATAGGTCATTCACAGTGCAAAGATGCCCTACTGAGGTGACAAAGCTGCATGCCTGAGGGGCTGTGTCCACCCACAGGGACAGTTTTCTTATTTTGACAGGCACCTTATAGATTGGCAGTGACCCTGCATGTGCCAGGGGCTGAAGGGGAAATGGGAAGATGTTTACGGTTTTGTCCCATGGGGCAGCCCCAGGGGCAGCTGCTTCCTGAGAACTCTTGCCCAGGGGCAGATGTTTTAGGGACTTTCGTCCGGCTGGCCGAGATCCTCAAGGGCAGGAACCAAGACTGCGGGCTGGGTGCCGCCCTCCCCCAGGGAGCTCCCAGGCCTCGCCCCTCTGTCCCCGACCTGCCAGCCCTCCCCGGTACCATACCCCAGCCGATGAGTATGTACCCCCAGAAGTACTTCCGCTCGGAGAAGAAGGAGACGGCCAGCAGCGTGTGCAAGTAGAGGCCCTCCACCAGCAGCCAGAAGAAGTTGGCCATGACACAGTAATGGAAAAAGACCACAGCTGCCTTGCAGCCGACCTGCAGAGGAGGAACAGAGAGGGGCTCGCAGGCCAGCAGGGACTCCGGCTGCCCGCATCTCAGGCCAGGGGGACAGGCACAGTGTGGCCCCACCAACTTAATGTCTTTTTTTTTCATGAACTAGGGATTGAACCCAGGGGCATTCTACCTCCGAGCTATACCCCCAGTCCTATTTTTTATTCTTTATTTTGAAACAGGGTCTCACTAAGTTGTGGAAGGCTTCCCTAAGTAGCTGAGACTGGCCATGAACCTGTGATCCTTCTGTCTCAGCCTCCCAAGTACTGGGATTACAAGCGTGCGTCACCACGCCCAGCCGTCCTTGTTGTTTTAAACTGTATTCAGAGGCTTTCCCACTGCCCCGACTCTAGATCACCTGATGCTTTGGGAAAAGTTGGCCCTTGTAATTATCCATCCATTTGCCCGCCCACTAAACCGTCACGACCAACTCATCTATTCGTCCGTGCCTCTGTCTATCATCCACACATCTTCCCTACTACGTCCATCTGCTCGCTCATCTGTCTGTCTCTCCATTGTCTACCACCCCACCCACCTATCCACCCATCCACCCACCTGTCAACCCACTCACGCATCCATCCCCCATCTGCCCCGACCCCTCTACCCTCAGCTGCTCAATCTTCCTTACTTAATCCACCTGTCTTTCTGCCCACGCAGCCGTCTCTGTGCCTGTTTACTCTGCCATCCACCGGCCTGCCCCTCCACCTACCACCCCATTCATCTTATTCCAATCAGGACTGAAGGCAGCTGGAAGGACGGGAGCAAATTCGTGCTTGAGTTGACTGTGTGGGGCAGGGCCGAATGGACGTGTGGGGGAAGTGAAGATGAGAAGTGGGAGGGGAGAGGCACATGGACCCCAGAAAAGAAGGAAGAGGGAGGGGTGACCTGGGGCCAGAGGGGCTCATGGGAGACTGGTTCCCCAGGCAGCGAGGACAAAGGAGGAGTGGGGGGCAGAGTAGGCAATCAGGGGGTTCTGGGTGGCCTGCCTGGCATGACCCGAAGGTCTTCTGGACTCTCTGTTCCATTTCAGATCAAAGCAAGATGCCTGTGAGCCTGGGAATAAACAGAGCCACCCTCCTCCAGGAAGCCCCCTGGCTTCCACTCCCCCTGTACCCACAACATGGTCCCCACCCTTCCTTCCTGTGCCCATGGCTTTGAGACATGCCCAGAGAGCAGCCTCCCCTCCCCTCGCTAGGGCTGGGAAGTCCTTCCTCGGCTTGCCCTTCAGTCCCTCCAGCTGCAGGTGCGTGCCGCAGGCGTGTGAGGTCCCTGCCTTTCCTCATCGGCTTTACAAGAACAGTCGGCTCTTTAAGGGGACAGCTCTGTGGGCTCCCTCCTCGCCTTAGAACGCTGCACAGGGCAGCCAGTGAAGCGAGGTGGGAAGCGGGTCCTCACGATCCTCTTTCGCAAGTGCGCTGGAAGCAGGGGCTGCCCCCGGCTCTAGTCCACATTGGTGGCTCCCAGCTCACGGAATGCACACTGGGTGTTCTCTCCCTCCTCTTGAGAGGCCACTGTGACAGGCTCATTCTCTGGGGAGGGGTATAGCTGACCCTTGATATAAAGCACTCTCTCTGGGTCACTCACAAAGCAGAGTCCTTGGCCAGCCAGGGCTGGACTCTAGCTCTCTGTCCTGGCTCAGGGGCACCCAGAGAGGGGCCTTTAGCTCAGAATCACTTGGGATGGAGGCCTTGGTGGCTGGCGATGAGTTCCTTCGAAGGTCCCTTAGCCTCCTTCCTTGGGAAGGCCCAGAACTGGGTTGAGGGCAGGGAGACAAAAGAGGCGAGGGGCTATAGGACAGCATTTGCACCAACTCCAGGGAGGGAGAGGGTGGCCTGGCAAGCAGAGCCCTGGCTTAGATGGCAGGCTTGGGAGGAATCTTGGAGATCCTTGCACATATGGGGAAACTAAGGCAGGGAGTTGCCCAAGGCTGTGAAGGGCACCTCACTGGAAAGGGCCGGTCTGTGAGCTCCCGAAGGCTGAGCGACATTTCCTGTGGTTGGGGGGGAGTGGGATGTGCTGCCAGGTGGGCTCGGGCCCTCCTTGGAGGGGGGGGGAGGGCGGGGAGGAGAGGAGGGAAGCAGGCGGAGAAGAGGAGAAGATGGCTAGAGCGGGGGCGAGGCCTCACCGAGCCCTTGGAGCAGTCGTCGGACTCCTCGCTGTCGAAGAGGGCGAAGTCTTTGATGAACACGGCGGCCGCCCTCAGGATGAAGGACACGAAGAGGTGCGTGTGGATGTAGTTCCGCGTGCAGTGGAGCTTCCTGCATGGGACGGGCACAGCTGGGAGGCTGCAGGGGCCTTGGACCCCTCCCCACCAACAGTGGCCCTGTCCCATGGCCACCCGATCCTCCTGCACAGCTAGAGGACCTCAGCCAGGGAGCAGCCATGCCCTCGGGTGCCCCACCTGCAGGAACAGGCTGCGAGGGATGGCTCAGCTTCCCCGGCCATCTGGGGGAGGCTGGGCAGGACTGTGAGCTGCCCGGGGGTGGGATAGTGCAGGGGACAGGACGTCCCTGGGCCAGGCTGGGTTCACCCACAAGAGTGACCCTGGCTAGGTTCGTTTTACCTGAAAAGGCTGAGGATCGCTGTGGCAACCAGAAGGGTGGCCAGGGACAGGCTGTAGCCGACGGTGTAGCCGGTCTTCACGGAATGGTAGAACATGGTCTGCTGGTGGTGTAGAGAGGAGGGCGAGGACCTTGGTGGGTGGGTGGGTGGGCTCATTGGGGGCTGCACCCTCTGCCTGCCCGAGCTGCTTGGCAAATGAGGAGGCTCCCCGGAGCAGCTGAGCCCTGGACCCCCCAACCCTCCGGTTTCCACAGACGGGACAGAACTGAGTCCGGGTGGCTGGGTTGAATCCGCTCCCACTCTCTGCTCCCTCGGGAGGGATTTGCCAGTGGGACAGATCTCTCGTGTTTGTGCCACTCTTCCTTCGCTCATTCAACCCTGTGTCTGGTCCCTGGGGACCCTAGGAGACTAAGACTGCTGCTCTTTGAACCCCAGGTGAGGCCCTCTCTCTGTATGGCCAGGGGGTGCACAGGGAGCGCAGAGTGTTAACAAAGATGTGGGGTGTACTTCCCGTCTGGGGTTCCCAGGGGCTGGGGTCAGCAGGATGAGCGCAATCTGGCCTCTCTGGGGAGGTGGGACCACACTGGGCACTCCCTCTCCCATGCCCTTTCCATGGACACGCGGGCCTGGTGACAGTCACTGGGCAAGCTCTCTCTGGGGACAGGCAAGGGGCTAGGAGGGACTCAGGGGAACTAGGCCTCAGGCTCTGCAGGGCTCCGAAGGCCTCTGGAGACCGGCAAGCAGATGCTATCACAGATGGACTCCTGTGCGTGTTTGCACCCCGAAGCAGTGAGGGGCTCCCAGATAAGGGCTCCAATCAGACCCACCTCCTCACCATGCCATTACATGACTCCCCAAATCCTCACAGCAACCCCCTATGCCTTCCCTGCTCCAGGGACAGAGCCCTGTCCAGGCACTGGGGACAATGGCCCTTTCCTGTCCTGTCCCTCCCTACTTGCTGCTGTGTGTCTGAGGCCGGTTCCTTCTGGGATCTGCACCTCAGTTTCCCCTCTGGACACCACAGAGGTGATGCTGCCTGACTGTCCTGCCACCTCTGGGCTGGAGCCAGGCTACCATGGGGTAGGGGTGGGGCAGTCCTACCAGGGGTACTGCTTCAGCTTCCCTGCTCTGGGGAGGAGCTTCTAGAAATGCAGGCCTGGAGAGGGAGGAGCTAGAGCGGGGTGGAGCCAGGAGTCCGGCCCCTTCACAGACAGCGCTTGGTGGGCAGGGCAAGGTGCTCTGGGGAAGGGCGGGTATGCAGAGATTCACCTCGTCAAAACTGGATATCTTGTCATTCAAGCCACAGGCGATGGAGTAGGGGCCAGGCTCCAGCTGCGTCCAGCCCTCCTCGGTGCAGCTGCGGCTCACGTTGCGACCTGGCAAGGTGAGGAGCAGGGAAGAGAGGCTGAAGCCGGGGCTGGAGCAAGGTATGGGGCCTGCCACCTCTGCGCTGGGCACCAGGCAGGGAGCTTAGCCCCACTCCACCAACCCCTGGTGCTGTCAGACTCCAGCTGCCCTCACCCAGACTCCCAGGGCATCCCGAGGGGGAGCCTCTGCAGGGCAACAGAGGACCTTCTGCACAGATGGCAGAATCGTAGCGTACATTCCCAGGCTCAGCCCTACCCCTTCCTTGTCATGGACAGACTCTGACCCGGGGCAGTGCAAACTCTGACCCTTGTCACAGACTCAGCCTGGATCCTTTTCACAGAGTGACCCCTGACCTTTGCCATGAGCTGAATGCTGACCTTTTTCACTGGGCCACAGCTGGGGCAGGGGCCATGCCTGCCTCATCCTCCTTGGTCAGCCTACCTAGGCCTGTGGGGCTGGGTGTCCTCCCAACCTCTTGGGGCTCAGATGTACTTCTGGGAGGGGCTGAAGGTGTGGGCTGGGGGCTGAGGGCCCCTGATAAGGGTATGGATCTGAAACTCTCATAAATGGAGGAGCAAGGAGGTCCTGGTGGGGGAAACTGCCCAGGCACAGCACGTGAGGGGAAGCAAGCAGCACACAACTGCAGGACCTCGCAGGTGTCATGAGTCAAGTCTGGGGCTCCAGGGCACAATCTGCCAACCTTGGAGACTCCAGGCTGCAGCAAAGGACAGGATTGCCAAGAGGCATGTGAGTGGGGTGCCATGGAGGATGCCCCTCTGCAGCCCTCAGGATACACTCTCTCTTTCCTCAGGGGGAAGGGAGGGGTTGAGTAGACAGTGGGCAGGACAGAGAAGAGCCCCCTCCCCACCCCAGGACTCGCATATCACCATCAGCACTACCACCACCAGTAGCATCACCATTACCACCATTTGCAATCACCATCATCAGCAGTATTAGCACCACAAACAGCATCACCATCACCACCACCATCATCACCATCACCACCATCACATCACCATGACCACCATCATCAGTAGCATCACTATCACCACCATTATCGGAAGCATCACCACCACCATCAGTACCATCACCATTACTGCCATTGGCAATCACCACCATCGGCAGTATTACCACCACCATAAACAGCAACACCACCATCATAACCATCACCAATACCATCAGTAGCATCATCATCACCACCATTATTAGAAGCATCACCACCACCATCAGCAGCATCACCATTACCACCATTCGTAATCACCACTACTATTGGCAGTATTACCACCATCATCACCATCACCATCAGTAGCATCAGCATTACCACCATTATCAGAAGCATCACCACCACCATCAGCAGCATTACCACTACCATCACCACCACTATCGCCTTCAGGAGTATCAACATCACCATCATTTCCATCACCACCACCACCATCACCAGTACCATCAGCAGCAGCACCACCACCATTCACAACCACCATGAATTATGTCATCACCATCACCATCACCACCACCATCAACAGCATCACCGCCACCATCAACAGCATCACCATCACCAGTACCATCATCACCATCACCACTACCATTAACAGCATCACCATCATCACCACCATCATCACCATCACCACCACCATCAACAGCATCACCATCATCTCCACCATCACCATCATCACCACCATCACCATCATCA
>PVJS01017463.1:0-12175 GCA_004027185.1 Glis glis
TTGAAACCGGGTCTCACGAAGTTGCGGAGGGCCTCACTAAGGAGAGGGGGGGGGAGAGACAGGGAGAGAGAGAGAGAGAGAGAGAGAGCTGAGGCTGGCCGCGAACCCGGATCCTCCAGTCTCCACCTCCCAAAGTACTGGGATTACAAGCGTGCGCCACCACGCCCGGCAGCTGTCTCTGATTCTGTCATCTCTGTCCTCCCAAGTGTGGGCTTGTCCCTCGTGGGGTTTCCTCTGAGGGGCCACAGTAGCTGCCTACAGCTCCCCAAATTACCCATGACCTTGTCCACGTTCAGTGGTAGAAAATAAACAGAGTCAACATTTGCAACACTGTAAACGGGCCAGACTAGACTCCTCAGGTCGCAAGCAACAGAAACCCAACTCAAACTAGTTTAAGGAAGAAAGGGGTTAGTGTTATCCCATGCGCACTGGATGTCCCACAGGAAAGGGTGACAGGCCTCAAGCCAGTTTCAGCCAGGTCCCAAGGGGCAGACCCCATTGCTGTTAGCAGCTGACAGCGTCCTCTGTCTGTCCCTGTCCTACTTCGGTGGGCTCCTAGCTAAGGCTTCTCAGCAAGGAGATATTGGACACATGACATCTTGGGTCCTGGAAGCCAGGGGACCCCATGAGGTGTTCGCCACCTGGGTGTCATGGTGCGGCAACACACATACTCCCCTGACGGAGAAGTCTGGACTCCCCAGCCCCCCGCCAAAGACCCACAGGCATGTTTTCCCACGCCATGTTTGTAGGGACATGAAGAACACAGCCTTCAGCTCCAACCGGGCATGCTGCCTTCTTAACCCAGTTAAAGGAACCCCGGGGCAGTTGATAAATGGCAGGAAACAAACCCAGAGCCCTGCGGCGGCCCTGCAGGTAAGCTTGCAGGCCGCTGGGCTCGTAGCTGCAGGATGGTACCACAGCCCCAAAGGGCCCGGGTCTACCCCATTAGCATGACTCCACCGAGCTTTGGGTCGATATCTTTTTTTTTTTTTTTTTGGTGGTGGTGGTACTAGGGATTGAATCCAGGGTCATTCTACCTCTGAGCTCCACCCCTAGCCCTATTTTATTTATTGCTTTGAAACAGGGTCTTGCTGAGTTGCTGATGGTATCACTAAGTTGCCCAGGTTGGCCTTGAACCCATGATTCTCCTGTCTCAGCCTCCCAAGTATCCAGATTGCAGGTGTGTGCCACTGTGCCCAGGTTGGGTGGTTATCTTGATAGGAAGGATTTGTGATGCTTTCCCTGTTAAAATGGTCTTAGTTTCTTTTTGTGTGTGTGTGGTACTGGGGATTGAACCCAGGGGCATTCTACCTCTGAGCTACACCCCCAGCCCTATTTTTTATTCTTTATTTTGAAACAGGGTCTCACTAAGTTGCGGAGGGCCTCACTAAGTAGCAGAGGCTGGCTGCAAACCTGCAATCCTCCGGTCTCAGCCTCCCAAGTACTGTGATTACAAGCATGCGCCACCACACCTGGCCAAAATAGTCTTAGTTTCTGACACCTGGATGAGGCTTTGAGAACAGGTGTGTGGACGGGAAGGGATGGAAGAGGAGTTGAGACTTAGTGAGGCCCTACTATGCACCAGAACTGCCTCTTCATGCATCATTTCCTGTTGCCCTTGCTGTACCCCTGTGGTTTGGAATTATAGTTTTCCTACAAGTTTGTTGGGGAAGGGAGCTGGTCTTGAAAAATCTCTAAACAGCCCCTCCCCAAACATGGCATCAGGGTGCAAATCTGGGTGCAAATCTGGAGGTGGGTGCCCAATAAATAACTGATGGACTAATCAAGGCTGTCATGTAACCTGGACTTCGACTTGATAATGTTTGCATCAGTCAGGTTAATCTCAATGAGGCTGCAGTAACAAACAGCCCCAAAGCCACAATGGCTTAACCCCAAAGTGTTCTCTTACTCATGAACATTCACTACAGGTCCAGCTGGACCACAGAGCCATGGTCTCCCATGATGATGCAGCAGCCCAGGCCGACTGGGCACCAACATCCTGGAAATGCCAATCTGGCCACACAGTAGCGGGAGGGAGTGGGGAGACTGACCCTTACATGCTTCTGCTCTGAAGTGACTCCTCGCTTCTGCTCACACTTCCTGGGCTGGAGCAAGTCACTCGGCCATGCCAAGGTTCAAGGGACTTCGTGTCTGGAAGGAGTGAAGAAGCAGGAATCCTGGAGAGCACTGGTCTTTCTAGCCCAGCGCCAGCAGGTGCACGGTCCAGGCTATTTAAGCCCCCCTTGCCTTTGGCCTCCGCCTTGGCTGGGGAGCGGTTCGTCTGCCTGAGCTCAGGCCGGAGTTGGATTCCCAGTGAGACAGTGAGAGGGCGGACTTGGTCTGAGCCGGTGTTTAGAGGTGGGGCTTTGGGAGGTGATTAGGATGAGGTAAGGTCATGGGGTAGAACCCCCATGGCTGGGTCCCAGTGCTTCATAAGAACAGGGAGGGAGACCATACACACAGAAGTACCAGGCTCTCTGTCTTCGCCATGGAATGCCCTGTGCTGCCTCTGCACCCTGATAGCAAGGAGCTCTGAGCTTCCAGAAGTGGAAGATCGATAAACCTCTTTTCTCTATAACTCACCCAGCCTGTGGTGCTGTGTTATTGGCAACAGAAATCAGGCTACCACAGCCTCTGTATTAGACACTTCTGCCGCTCCGAGGTGCCTGCTGGCCTGTAAGGGTCAGGGAGGTGCACACCCTCTAAAGCTCACATCAGGAGCACTGACCAAGCAGGGGCCACACTCATCAACTGGCACAGCCGTGTGGGACATGACATCACATGGCCAACCACATTGCTTGGTCCTTGATTATCTCAGAGCGTGGACAGTCAGGGCGAACAGGGCGGGCACTGCCACAGCCACTCTGACACTTTATCAACCCAACCAGCTGGGAATGAACCATCTCTCCTGTGCCACAGGCTGGCCCAGGTGCAGGTGTGGGGTGGGGAGCTGAGACCTGAGTCCCGGCCCCACTCTGTCAGCTCACTCACTGGGCAAATCAAGGGGCCGACATTATGGCCCCAAGACCTCCTTTAGTCCTCCCACAGCCCTGGCTGTGGGGTTACCCCATTTTACTTGATGCGGAAACAAAACCCAGAGAGAAGTAACTTTCCCAAAGGCACACAGCTAGCGAAGGGCCTGCCAGCCCCGCCTGCTGGGCCCTGAGAGCTCCCACCGCCCCTGCTGGCTTCCTACTCAGCGGAACAAGGAAGAACCGCTCAGCCTGTGTGTCTCAGTTATCCACCGCTGCGTAACAAATTACCCTCAAAGGTAGAGCAACAATGCTTATGACCTCACTGCTGGGGGCTTTGGCTCAGGACCCCTCAGGCCATAGTCAAGGTATCTGCTGGAAGGGCAGTGTCCCAGCTCACTCTTGCAGCTGATGGTGGCCTTGGGTCCTGCGTGGCTGTCAGCTGGGAGAATCCAGGGGCGGCTCGTGGCAAGGAAGCCACTTTCTTCAGGTGGGCCAGGGAGGGAAGAACCTCTGGGAAGTGCTGCCCCATCGGGTTTACTGATTTTATCCACTGGAATCGAGTCACCGAGTCCAGACACACTCGAGGGGAGGGGCCGCACAGGCATGAGCGCCAGGAGTGGGGCCAGGTTCACAGGCTCCCTGAGTCCCAGCCTGGGCCTTAGAACAAGCGAGCTGGAGGTGCTGCTCTGGGTTTTGGCTGAACCCCAGCACCCCAAGAGAAAGTTGGAGGGTTGGGGGCAGGGCCCAGGCTCCACCCTCGTGATCCTATCTAAGGGCTCCTGTGTGCATGGAGAAGCCCTGTGCCTGGGCTGTGGACAGCTGGCTGAGCAGCACTGTGGGAGGGTGGACCGGGCTTCCACGTGGAGCCATCTGACCTGGTCACCGAGGGTGCGGCTGCCTGGTCCCGGGGCGGTGAGCTCTGCAGGCCTGGGCCAGGGGCCCCAACCTGGGACAAGGAAGAGGACCAAGGCCACCTATCTGGCTTGCAAATACCCGCTGAGCAGCCTCCTCCACCTCCTCCTCCTCCTCCTCCTCCTCCTCCTCCTCCTCCTCCTCTTCGTCTTCGTCTTCATCTTCGTCTTCGTCTTCTTCTATAACTGGGGGTTGAACCCAGGGGCATTCTACCTCCAAGTTACACCCCTAGCTCCGTTTTTTAATTTTTTTATTTTGAAATAGAATCTCATTAAGTTGCTGACAACCTCACTAAGTTCCTGAGGCTGTTTTTGAACTTGTGATCCTCTGTCTCAGCCTCCCAAGTATGGGATTACAGGCATGTGCCACCAGGCCCAGCCCGCTGAGCACCTTCTCCGTGCCGTCCAGGCCAGCCGGGGCCAGGACAGTTCCGGTCATCACGCTGTGGCTGCAGGGGTCCCAGAACCTCCTTCCTCCCTGCCGCAGGCTCGCTGGCTTCTGTGAGCAGCATCCTCCAGGCTGGGGCTGGCCGCCTGGACTCGGCACCTCCAGGTCTGGTGGGTTCTGGTGCACGGTAGGTGCTCAGGGAGCACGCAGGATCAAGCAGCCCGTAGGCTGGAGACAGCATGATCAGAAGTTGGGGACATGGTCTTTTGGGTTCCACGGTATCTGGCAAAGATCAGATGCTCAAGAAATACCGAACGACAAACTAACGAATGAGTAAATTCCCCTTTTCAGGACCTAGTTTCCTCCTTAGTAAAATGGGGATAATATTACATGTCCCATAAGAAGACATTATTGTAAAACCCAGCAAGCCGAGCGCAGCGCCCAGCACGTAATGGGAGCAGGGAATATTTCTTTCTTTGTCACCCTGCAGGGTCTGACGTCCTCCCTCCCTGGATCCAGTGACCGGCTTGGCGGTGGCTCTCATGAATGGAATTCTGAGATGCGTCCCGGGTCACAGAGCGTTCTCGAAGCTCCCAGACATGGAGTCATTGAAATCTGGGGCAATGCTTCCGTCATCCCGGCAGCCTGGGAAAGGTCACGCTGGGGCTGTCTGCTCCGCGATCCGGCATCTGTGACTCACCGTCTCCACCATCAGTACCAGCCTCATCTTCGGAGTGGGTGGTCTGGGTCCAGAACAGGGACCAAGGATGGCTAGACAGGACAGTGTCCAACAGTCACGGCTGGGGCACCCAGGCTGGCCTCTGGGGTGTCACACACTGGCACGGCACAGGGGCCGGCATGAACTAGGAGGTCCCAGCGCCCTCCAGCTCTTGGCGTCCATCCCCTGGTGCTCCTGGGGGTTGGTGTGACCTGCTGACACTCCCCTCCTGGCCCCAGTGGCAGGAGCCAGGTCGGGGTCCCCGGCTGCACTTCCTGGCTCCAGGCACTTTCCTGGAACTTCCCTCCCTGGCTGGTACCTCCTGATGTTACAGACGGCCTGTCTGAGGGTGACACGTGACCCCAGTGCTGACGTAGGAACACCCAGTCTTGCTTGTACCCTTGTTTTGGGACCTAATGTCTCCTTACTCTTGCAAGCTGCACCCTCCCGGACTCCCAGGCCTGAGCAGCGGCTTTCAGGGTCTCTGTAGCTCATGGGTGGAGTGGGAGCCCCAGAATTTGACCCGATGGCACCCAGGGGTCCCTGGGGGGTTTCTACCAGGCTTGAAAGAGAGCGGGACCTGACTAGCGCTCCGCGAGGCCAGGTCATAATGTTACCCAGCAAACCAGGAAAGGAAGGGGTCTGGGATTTCCTGTCTCTCTGCCAGGCACTGGGCACGGAGCAGCAGGTCAGCCCAGCCCTGGTGCAGAGAGAAAGCCCGAGGTGCGGAGGAAGTCCCAGGGTGGTGTCCCTGCCAAGTTCCTAGGGGTTCAAAGGAGGCATCGCAGACTCAGGTATGTCCTTTCCTTCTTTGAGAATCCAACAGTGTGGGCGGCCTCGGAGAACAAATCAGTCAGCTATTTCCAAACTATGCCAGCTAAAGGCACCCCCAAACCAGGAGGCGCCCACATGAATCAACATTGTGCTCTCACACGCCGGTGCACAGGTTGCTGAGATTCGGCGGGTCCGGGCTGGCCTGGCCTGGGTTGCACAGCCTCAGCCTGCGGTCTTGGGGACAGGTTGGGGTCTGCTTCTGCCCCAGGCAGCCCCAGACAGCTCATCTCCTGGCAGATCACCAGAGTGCATACAGTAGGGACACTCTTAAGGCTTCTGGTCCTATGCGTGGGGATCACTTGGCTCCACTGGCCAAAGTAGGTGACTTAGCCAGTGTGGACGGGGTGGGGCAGAAGCCCTCAGTCTTGCAGAGGTCATAGGGGTGTGGGGGGGCTCGCATCTGAATCCAAGCCTGTCTGCCATGTGCCAGGGAGGCCGTGGCTCGGGGCTCCATTCGTGAGAGTTCACCCCATATCATCACCTGGTATCATCACCAGCTCAGGGAGGGAGGGATGCACCTCTGAAAGCCAGGGGTCCCCCTTGAGCACGCAGATGGTGAGGTCCAAAGTGACCGGGAGCCACCCTGTCACGCTGAGTGTGACCTTTCCGTTCTGTGGAACCCCCTGCACATAGGCTGTCCACAGCCCCCTGTGGCTGGTCCCCACCCCTGGAACCTCCGTCTGCCCCTGTGTAGAGTGGAGGTCATGGGCTGTGGAGAGAAGGACAGGGGGCCACACGTGGAGGCCTGGGGCAGGTTCTCCTCCCTGCCTGGTTTATCGCCCCCTGGCTGGGCCCAGCCTTCACACAGACAAAGCGACTTCTTAGCCATAAAACTGCACCAGATCCCCAGTCCCACGACAGCCCCCAGGGAGCTCTTCCTTTCTCCAGTATCCAAATGAGCAGATTCTGGCGGGGAGAGTTTGAATCACTCACCAAATCACACTGCTTGGAGGAGGCTGGAAGGGCCCCTGAGTCTGTCTGACCCTGTAGAGGGGGCGCCTCCCTCCAGGCCACCGCTGGGAGAGGTGAGGGCAGGGCACGCTGAGCAGGGGAAGGGGCAGTGGGCTCCCCTAATTCAGGGAGGCCAGCTCTGTCTGCAGGGCCAGACAGCCGCCCCACTTGGATGCCTTCCACGTTCCCCGGCACCAGTGAGTCAGACGCCTGGGAGACGTGAATACAGGCCAGGGCTCCTGGAGCTCGGATGGCAGGGCCACCCGTGCAGGCAGGGAGGTGAGACGACTGCAGTCACTTCATTCATTCACATGTCCACTGAGCATGGACTCGTGCCTGGCCCAAAGCCGAGTTCTCAGGAGAGAGATCAGACAAGGACGCCGTGCTCAGACAGCTCCAAGAACCTGATCGCGAACAAGACCTTGGAGCACCATAGCCTCAGAGGGAATCATCGGCCTCTGCTCACCCGCCTGACAGTGACAGGGAGCTCACTACCATGCAAGCCAGCCCCTCCCAGGACCAGACACCTCTGCCTATGACAAACATCTCTCCCTTCCTTCCTTCCTTCCTTCCTTCCTTCCTTCCTTCCTTCCTTCCTTCCTTCCCTCCTTCCTTCCTTCCTTCCTTTTCTGTTGTGTTTGTTTCTTTTGCTGTTACCAACAGCACTGTCAGAAACACCTGGCTCCCGTCTCCTGGGATGTGCAGGAATTACCAGGTTTGCTCATCTTCATGCTGCCAGACTGCTTTGCAAATTACACCAATTTACACAATTACTGTCTTATTAATTTCTGGAAATTTTATTTCATCCCTTTTCAAATCCACTTGATTGTTTTTAGAATCTCTTGTTCCTGACTCAGTTTCAACCCTCCCTCCTGTTTTTGTTTCTTGAATCCTATTATACACTTATTTTATATTCCTCATCTAATAATGTTACTATCTGAAGACTTTGTGGACTTGGTGTTATGATTTGGATTTAGAATGCGCCCCCAGACCTCACGTGGTGGACAAGGCAGCCATGTTGGGGGCAGGACTTGGTTGCTGGGAAGGGATCCCTGGGGACATGGCTGGGGACAGTGTTTCCTAGACTGGGCTGCAACAGCCCAGTCTGCTCTTCTCTCTCCCCTGCTGCCATGAGCTGATCTCACAAAATCTCACCTTTCTTTCTCTGCTCCCCGTCCTAATGCTCTGAGGACCTGTGGCCCTGGCTCCTGCTTAAAAGCATATCTAATGTGGACTGAACTCTACAGAACCACGAGCAAATAATAAACTTTCCTTCCTCTAATTTTGTAGTGTCAGGTGTTTGGCTCACAGCGGCGAGAATCCTGACCGAAACACTGGGTTTGTCTGCGCAGGCTATGCTGGTTCTTGTGCATGGTGCCCAGCTCCCTTGTGTGTTTAGCGACTCTTGTCTGTACTACGCTCATCATCCCCAGAACTTTAGTTCCTCTGGGGAAATTTGCATTTGTTTGTGAGAAGGCTGCAGAAAACCATTTTAGTCCAAATTCTCAGCCTGAGGTTTTTGCAGACAGGGCCAGAAGCATGAATTAGACTATGAACTTGTGTGAGGGATGGCTTGTGGATACAAAGTTTGGAGAGTAATTTTCCCACGCCATTCACAAAAGTCCCACAGTGGCACATGAGGGTGCAGGCAACACTCATTTCTTGCATCCTGGGTTTTCGAGGCTCATCTCAGGCCACCCTGGTGAGTTGGTGACAGGCATAATAATACTCCTTGGTCACGAGACCATGATAACAGTAGTATCTACCACTTATTAAGCACCACTGTGTGCCAAACACCTTCACAGGGGCTGTGCATGTGATACTGATCTGTCTCCACAATAATCCTATGAGGTTGGCCCTCATGTGACCCCATCCCTTTTACAGAGGAGGATGCTGAGGTCAGAGGGATGCAGCAGCTGGCCCCAGTCCCAGAGGCCATTCCTGCACGCTCTGCCTTCTGCACTGGGCTTCGTGGCATTGGTTTTGCTTCTGCTGTTTCTGGTTTTATTATTCTGCCCCAGAGGCATCAGGGACTGGAGTCTTGCTGCGTACTGGTTCACTGCGGTCTGCATCTCAGCCTGCACACAGCGACTACCTCAACTTGGAGACAGTCCTGACTCACGCTACCTTTGCTCTGAATTAGAGGCAGGGACGGGCAGAGCAGCAAGATGCCTCGAGCAAAATGCCGCTTCATGTTGGCAGCCAGGCAGCCTCTGCCTGTCCAACCGAGAGGCGCAGTGCAGGTCCAGGAACAAGCCGAGGACAAAGTCGACACAGGGAGAAAGAAAAGGCCTCTTCCAGAGCAGACAGCCATGCCCTGCGGTTCCTGTCCTCCGGCTTCCCCCTCCTGATGCTTGCTGTGTGCCAGTCCTGCCTGGGGCAGTGCTCATTCTATCCTGGAGGGGTCCAGACACCTGCCTAGCTAGACACAGCAACATCAGAGGCCTGACGCGAGCTGGCGGGTCATTGGCCTAAAATTCTCCAGAGCAGCACAGCACCCTGGCCCAAGAGCTCCGTGTCTCCTCCCGCACAGCTGGCACCAGGGAGGCCAACAGGCCTCTTGGCCCTGCCACCCTCCGGCCTCGGTTTGCACTTCCTGCAATTCCTCGGCCCCTCTGGTTCCCATGCTCAGGGCTAGGTGGCACTGGGGACACAGAGAAGTCAGGCCTGAGACCTGCCCCAAGGGAGCCCCCAGCCTGGTGGGACCTAGCACAGATACAGACTGGAGCTGTAGCATGGGGTCCATGGGAGAAGGCCAGGAGGGCTTCCCAGAGGTGGTTTTAAAAGATGGGTAGGATCAGTACTTTGGAGGCTGAGACAGGAGGATCGCAGGTTTCAGGCCACTGCATAGTAACTTAGTGAGGCCCTTTTTTCAAATAAAAAGGACTGGGGGTAAAGCCCCCCTAGGTTCAATGCCCAGTACAACAAAAATAAAAAGGATGAGTAGGAGAGCAGGTTCTCTCTTCCCTGAACCTGGCTAATTCCTGCCTGACTTTCAGATCTCAGTTCAAGCATCTCTTCCTCCAGGAAGCCTTCTCAGATCTCACCCACCTGGAAATCAGCTGTGACAGATGGCGGCACGTGCCTTTCTCCCTCCCAGCCCCACCAGACAGAGCTCCAGGAGGGCAGGGAGCACGGAGCATCCAGCAGCACATTGACCACAAGTGCTGGCTTCTTCAGTGCTTAGTAGCTTGGCTGGGAGTTCTCTCTGGGTCTGTGGGTCCCCGTCTGTAAATGGGCTTACAAGAGGCTTGTGCCAGGGCTTAAGAGAGTAACAGAGGCCGAGTCCTGAGCAGGAAGCCCGTGTTTGAAGCATATTAGAATATTTTATTTTCTAGATGGGCTCCTGGCACAGAACACGGGCTCCGCAGATATTTGTGGAGTTAACATGGTGTTGAGAAACGCATTAGTCACCACGCTTGTCTTGCTCACTTATTACCCGTCTATGATCCTCCTCCTCCCTGGCCTGTGAGCCCGGGAGGGCAGGTGGTCCCCGGCACCTGGCGCAGCTGCATGCACCCTGGGTGCTGCGGGAGGAGGGCCAGAGGCCGTTCTGAGCAGCACCTGCCCTGAGTCACAGCCATGCCGCGGCGTCCTGATCCATCCTCCGGGCTCGGGCTCCTGCAGGAGATGCAGTGGGGCTGGGGTTTGAACCTGAGGCTCTGACTCCAAAGCCCAGATGGGTCCGGATCGTTCCTGCGCACACCACGCCGGGGCCACCAAATGCAGTGTCCACATTGGAGCCCCATCCCCCGGAATCTGAGTGTCAGAAGAGGGAGTGCCGGGCGTGGTGGCGCACGCTTGTAATCCCAGTACTTTGGGAGGTGGAGACCGGAGGATCCAGGTTCGAGGCCAGTCTCAGCTCTCTCTCTCTCTCTCCCTGTTTCTCTCTCTCTCTCCCTGTTTCTCTCCCTGTTTCTCTCTCTCTCTCTCTCTCTCTCTCTACTTAGTGAGGCCCTCGGCAACTTCATGAGACCCGGTTTAAAAATAAAGTATAAAAAATAGGGCCGAGGGTGCAGCTTGGAGGTAGAACGCCCCTGGGTTCAATCCCCAGTACCACAAAAAAAAAAAAAAAAGGAGTGATATTACCAAGGCTTCCCCAGGGGTTTTGTTTAGGTCTCTCAGCAACTTGGGGAGGAGAAGGACCAGAAGCTTCCATGTGGCAGAAGCCATTGGCCAGGCTCTGCACAGATACTTCACCCCCTGCACCCCAGGATCTCATTCATTACTCCCCGGAACGCCACAGAGCGGTTCTTCCTACCATTTCGCAGCTGGGGAATCTGAAATTCATGAAGGTTGCTTGTCCAAGGCCACGCAGTCCACGCAGTCCACGTAGTCCATGCAGTCCACGCAGTCCATGCAGTCCACGCAGTCCACGCAGTCCATGCAGTCCACGCAGTCCACGCAAAGCTGGGCCGAGCCTGGGTCTGTCCGCACGAGCGCTCACAGAACCCACAGGTGTGGGCTTCAGGAGAACCTGGACAGCGTGTCAGGTGGGGCAGCGCCGCCCGCTGCCCTTTCCAGAGAGGCCCACGGAGCACCAGAGCGGCCCCGCATGCTCGAGGCCCATCTGGACTGAGGCGCACAGTTCTGGAACTTTCCCCTTTGGGCAAGTGTGGTTCTCCACCAGGGACTCAGGTCTGGACCTCAGGCACAGCCAGGCCAACCCGCGTCCCCCGTGGGCCTGGGGCAACCGGACCGTCTCCAAGGCACAGCGACGGTACCATCTCGGCCCCCCAGAGAGAAGATTCTAGACTTTGCTGGAGATCCTGACTGAACAGCACCCTGCTTCACAGCCCTAATAAGAAAACAGTGCAGAGAGCCAGTTTCCCCGGCTGGATGTGAAAGGGGAGGAACGGTCCTGGCCTCCATCACAGGAGAGAAGTTCCTTCCTCCAAGAACGTACAAAGGTTCTTCCCTGCGGCCCCTGCCGCGCGGTCCTCCCCTCCCCTCCTCCCTCCCCAGCCCCATCTCCTGCAAGCCATGGGTGACAGCACACCGGCGTGCTTCCCCAGGGCCTGCCAGCTCAGGCTGTGTGGACAGGCGGAGAAGGCCACCCCGCCCAGCCTGTCCTCCGAGGGCCCCCTGGGCATCCATGTCACCCTGTCACCTACCTCCAGGCCAAGACAGCTGGGGCTGCTCTTGCTAATCTGCTCTTGGTTTCTGAGAAGCTCCCTGGGGAGGCAGCTCAGGGTGAAGTCGGCCTCCTACACACGCAGCTCTTCCTGCAAACCCGCCCTTCGTGGGGCGCAGAAACTAGTTGCTAATAGTTGCTAAAGGCACGTCCGCCTGCCATTCATTTTCAGAACTCAGGTGAGGCCGGGATGAGGGGGACTGGGTGCTCACCTGTGTGGCCCCTGAGCAGGCGCCACGGCACGTTCCATGCACAAACTGGCAT